>JABXWE010030322.1:0-29046 GCA_014611495.1 Limonius californicus
AAGGTATAGTCATAAATTTATGGGCTTGTTAATTATGGTTTTTTAATTTTAAAATTCAAATAAACTTATGTTCCATTATCAACGGTTACCGAGTTATGGATAAATTCATTTACATTATTAGACAAATTTTATAAATTAACTTAAAATTAACACTTTTAAAATGCCACAGGCCTCAGGGTAATTGTTCAAAATTATTCTGAAATTCAAATAAACGTATGTTCTATTATCAACGGTTACCGAGTTATCTATGAATTCATTTATTATTATACGTAGTAGTAGAACGCCAAAAACAAAATGCCGAATGAAAATGGAAAGATTTACTAGACGTGAATATGCTAAATAATACATTTCCTCGTAGCTGGATTGGACGAGGTGGACCAATTACGTGGCCACCTCGTTCTCCAGATGTCACTTCAATGGACTACTACTTCCGGGGTACCATGAAAGAGAAAGTGTAGGCGACCGAAATTGAAAATCGCGAAGACGTCATTAACCGTGTTACAGAAATGACCGAAATCATACGAAACAATCCAGAACAGCTAACAAATGTTACGAGGTCCATGATTCGCCGTTGTGAAATGTGTACACTGGAACAAGGAAATAATTTTGAACAATTACTCGAAGGTCTGTGGCATCTCAAAGTGTTAATGTTAACTTAATTTATAAAATTTGTAAGTCTAATAAAATAAAGGAATTTATCCATAACTCGGTAAGCGATGATAAATAGAACATAAGTTTATTTGAATTTTAGAATCAAAAAACCATAATTAACAAACCCATAAATTTATTACTATACCTTTTGGGACACCCTGTATGTTCATGTTCATCTTCTTGTTCTGCTTCTTCTTCCTCTTCGTTACTATTTTCGTTTTCGTCCTCGCCTTTCTCATTCTCGTCTTCTTCCTGTACTTCTTTTCGAGCTTCTTCTTCATCATTATTTTCCTTTTTCTCTCTTTTTTTATTTATAGTTTTCCAGGTGGGCTTTACCTTAAAGATGTAACTTTCTTTTGCTCCTAACCTTATAAAGTGATGTTTCTTCTTCTTTCTCTTGCCATTTCTGCGATGATTTGCTTGCACTAGACTGTCGGTCTGTCTCTCCTTTACTTAGTTTTCAATTCATACATTTTCTTGACTATCCTTTAATATTCTTTATTCGGACGATCGAAGGTTGTCATTATTCAGTTTTTAAGTAGAATATTAGTTGCTATTATAGTTTTACACAAGTCTCCATAGAATGTGTCTTGCTCGATATTCTTGGAACTTGTAGTCACCCTTTGATGTAATGTTTGCTGAGATTTTCTCAGTTTTTCGCACTTGCCAATATGTGCAGGAATTTTTGCATGTTGGTCAATCAAAAACTTCTTGTTACTCTGTATCTGTATTAATATAATTTAACAAGTTTCCTAGTTCACCATAAATAAGGAAAATTACAAGAAAACCGAAAAATATTAAATCAATTTTAATGTTAAAATGTTTAAAATTATAGTGTTATAATATGCTAAATTTTCTAAATTTTAAATGTATAATTGTATGTGAAAAGAAATAGGTAGCAAGGTATTATCTTATCTTGGTCGTTAAACATTTAACAGAAACAGTAATTAATGGAATTCCCGCAACCGCTTCTTGATAATTAGAAAATTTTAAATCTAATTTCTACGGAATTGTTAAAATCAGGAACTAGGAAGAATTCATAACAACTTACGAGACATAAATATGCTAAGATAGCAACTTTTACCAAAATATGCAAAATATGCAATATCAAATTAGTATCAATCGGTCCAAAATTGTACAAATCGTACACACAAGATGGCGTTAGAAGAGATATGCAAAAAATAAAGAATACGCATTTTTCATATAATCCGCGCTCTAATTATGACAGATCCTCATTTAACCATAGAAGCAAGGCATACATATTTGTTGTATTTTTCATATAATGAAGTTTATTTTAGTAGTTTTATTTTATGTATAAACAATGGGAGAAACCTAAAGAGACTTTGGGAGTAGCCATTTGGAAATAATGAATTCAAAAATATATATATAATATAAATATCACACCAATCTTGTTACCGATAAAACGAGAAATTAGATTTGATATAACTTTCTTCTACTGCGTATTTGCTTGCGATGTCTGCTGTTTAAGTTTGAAAGTGTAATAACTTACATATCTCGGAGTAATTACAAAAAACGTTTGAAATCCACTGAAAAGCAGAGTACCCAATGTTCTAGCTTATACCATATTCCCGAGACAACTCTTGATCATACTTGCAATAGTAAACACCATCAGGTACAACATACTAATTTAATCTATATAATTATGTTACAGCTACCAAATAATATTTCTAATTCTGACCTACTTGGTACCCATGGTTTTAATGGTGGCATGCTATACAGCTATGGGAAGAGTTCTATGGGGTTCCCGATCTATAGGAGAGATGACACAAAGACAACACGATTCTATACGCTCGAAACGGAAGGTAAATAGTTGTAATCAAAAACATTTTGTTATGTTCATAGTGTTTTCAGTACAACAGCCTACAAATAGGATTATCGGTTTGATATACGCAGCCAACAATTTACCATGAATGTTTTTAACTGATTTGTTCAAAGAGCATCTAGTTACAGATCAGTAAAATGTGGTTGACTTATACTGAGAAGATCGAAGTGCCATTGTGAATTTAATCAACGGGTTTTACAAAAATCAACTCGCTCTATTAGAATGAGTTAGGACAACCATCAGCCTACTTAGCTGTGTGTTGGCTTGACTATACTCGTATGCTTCATGCAGGATAAAGAAATAAAATTTCACTCCAAACACTTTCATACATCCTAGGTTAATATTTCTGGGATTGAAGTACACTTATTATAATCCTGCCACCCAGATTCAATTTTAGTACACAATACGAGGCAGTAGGTAAAAGATTAGAATCGCTACACTCTTCGGTACTTCATGGTGGTGGTGCTTATATAGATCTGAGTACCTAGTTTTCTTAATATGACCCTACACTAAATTAATACCCCCTTTAGTGGAATAACTGAATTAAAAGTTAAAAAATATTTGGCAAAGTATATGAATTATTAGTATGAAAAAAGATTTTCTGACTATTAGAAAACCCAGTTATAAGTTCTTTAAGCAATTTATTCATTGTCGTTCAGTCTGACGAAAAGTTTTGGTAATTTAATTTTACCGTATATCTACTGATTATTCAAACTTGAATATCCCAAATGTGTTGAAAATGAACGCGTGTACTTCATTTAATGTTCAACTCACAAAGCCGTTCATTTCAAAAAGCTTCGACAGTCATTCATTTTGCATGAAATCATAAAATGATAATGAAAACCTCACACAGAGTCATTAAACAATCTCTATCTGTAAATTTACTGGAATTTCCACTAGAAGAGAATTGAGTTTTAAAAATACATGAATATTACCCTGCAGCTAGTCCAACCTACCTAATCAGCCACTGTCAGGATTAAGCTGAACTTAACGTTCTACGAACGAGTATTCACCAAGAAAGCGAAGAAACTACGCTGTAATAAAAATTCCTGTTCAATTTTCCTAGAAAAACAAATTATCCGTTAGATATATGTATTCCATATAGTCGATAGTCTTTCAAGTAGCTGTGCTTTCGTGTACGTATACGAGGGGAACTCAAATACATATCTACCTAGTAATGGCTGAGTGGCCTATGCTATTAATGATATATTTGCAGAAGTTTTGGACAGCTGTATAAGCAATTTTGTTCAGATCTGCACCCGTTTCAAAAATATGGCGTTCAGTTGTATTAAAAATGAATTTTCTAGAACTTGAACATCGAACTGAAATCAAATTCTTGACAAAAGAATGGAACGGGTCAGAAACTCCGGCTTATTACAAGGACAACTATTAGTGTAAACAATTTCCTTGGGGACGGGAATCCGTTGCAGATGACTCAGGATCGGGCAGACCTTCAGATGCGACTAATGAAGAAATGTACTAGAAAGTTATGCTATGGTGCTGGAGGATCGACATTTGAAATTTCAACTATATCCTCAGAAGTAAGAATTTCTGAGGGAAGCGTCATTGCCATTTTCCACGGTAAATTAGACTTCAGTAAGGTGTCAACGCGGTGGATTCCAAGGCTCCTGACTCTGGAACAAAAATTGAACAGCCAACAAATTTGCGATCAACGTTTGTCCACTTTAGAAAAGAAGGAGAAAAGAGTTTCTATCACGAATGGTGACTGGTGATGAAACTTGGTTTCATTACTGGCATCCTGAGATGAAACAGGAATCCATGCAATGGGTCCATAAGGGTTCTCCACCTCCCAAGAAATGCCGAACCGAACCTTCTACTGGGAAGTTAATAGTCACAATTTTCTGGGATGTGGAGGGAATATTGTTGATCGAATATATGCTAAGAGACACTACACTTTAGAAAACCGAAATGTGCCTGTTTTAGAGGAATATGAGTTTCGGGAGATTGGAGATTACCGCCCAGTTATGGCACCATGTGATTTTTAACTGTTTAGAAAATTGAAGAAATATTTAAGAGGGTGAATATTTTATTCAGATAATGAACTGAAACAAGCCGTCTACTACTTCGCCGATAAGTCAAAGGAATTTTTTTTTCTGAAGATATGAACCAAGTCCCGGACATATGACATAAGTGCGTTGTTATAGATGGACGTTCTATTGAAAAATAAAATTATTAACATTTTTGTGCCTTTTTATTTCATGGCTAGGTAAATAAAGTTTTGAGTTCCCCTCGTACAAAACACCAGTTACCACTGTAATCCACTTCGTAGCTGATCCAATACTTTTACAAATGAATTTTAGCCTAGAAATTAAATCAAGAGAGCGCTTGTTCTTGTAACATATTGATGCTAAATTGTCCATTCAGACTGGTATTGTCCATAAAATTAATTACATTATATGTAGAATAATTAATATATCAAGCAGCATTAAAACTGATGAAAAGTTTCTTTTTCACTGAAAGCACGAGGCTTAGACAAGCACATAGATATTACAATAAAAACTGTTAAAAATTATTTTATAGAAAACTAAGCCTTTCAGTTATAATTAAGTTGGAAGCTTAATTAAACAGTATCTGAATTTTCAGTAAAAATGTTCTCCATTCGTGAAGGAAGAAATGTCTTGGCAGCGTTGAATAGAAATTAGGTATAGCGCCCTCCAAACATGAATCTTTTTAAAAATATTGTTAAAATCCGCAAATTTAATAATTACGATTTTGCAATCAATTAAAGCTTAACATCGGTTGTATTTTTTATTTATATGGAGGGCAGCCTTTTAAGTATGTACAAAAACTAGGAAAGAAAAATATGTTTTTGTAAAAATTGTTTTATTGCTTTTCAAAATATTCGTCTTTCAGATTTATACACTTTTGCATGCGTTCAAACCAATTCTCGAAACATTTTTGCACTCTGAAGTTGGTATCTCATAAACATAGGTTTTGAAGGCTTCAACAGCTTCTTGAGGTAATGAAAATCGCTGTCCTCGCATTCTTTGTTTGACATTCGGGAACACAAAGAAGTCTTTAGGCGATAAAACAGGTGACTAACGGGGAATAAGACATTAATTCGATGTTCTTCTCCTTCAAATAATCAATTGTTGGCGTGCTGTGTAAGAGCTGGCATTGTCATGATGAAGAATGGTGCGACGTGTTCGGTTGATTTTCTTGATTTTGTCGATGACTTCTGGCAAACAAATTGTTGTATACCACTCAGCGTTAACCCTTCTTCGATCCTCTAAATCAGTGGTTCCCAACGGGGTTGATGCGACGTTTTCTGTTGTTTTTCCTCATCTTGTCGATGACTTCTGGCAAACAAATTCTTATATACCATTCAGCGTTAATCGTTCTTCGATCCTCAAAAGCAGTGGTTTCC
This sequence comes from Limonius californicus, assembly GCA_014611495.1. Lineage (NCBI taxonomy): Eukaryota > Metazoa > Arthropoda > Insecta > Coleoptera > Elateridae > Limonius > Limonius californicus. The sequence goes on from JABXWE010030322.1 coordinate 5,883, forward strand.
AACGGGGTCGGTACCGCCCACCGGTGGGAGTTGGGGCTTTTTTGGTCCAACGCAAATTTAGGGAGCGTTGAGAACCAACCGCCGCCACCCTGGGCAATACTCGCAAGAATGCACTGAAAAGTTTGATTAATACTAATCATCGAACGTGTCTTTCAATAAATAGTTCTAAATTTTTGTTAAGCAAGATCAGTCGGTATTAAAAATCGGTATTAGTACATTATAGCTTTGTTCGTAGAACCTTTTTGACTAGTACATGAAGGAGTCGCAGCATGCGCAGTGCATCACGAGGAGCACCACAGTGTGTTTATGTTCCGGCTCGATCAGCAAAGCTTATATTTACAAGTTCCACAGGTCATGACAGTAGATTGTTGCTTAGTTTCCGGTTCATACGAATATATCCAAGTTTCGTCACCTGTTATGATGTTGTATACGGATTTTGCAGTTCCTCGGTCGAATTTTTTGAACATTTCCTTACACCAATTAACACAAGCTTTTTTTTGGAGCTTCGGTCAAATTATGCGTAATCTATCGGGAACAGATCTTTTTCACAGCTAAATGTTCCTGCAAAATCGAATGTACTAAGGTGTACCTAAGGATGCCTCTATCTCACTGTAAGTCACATGCCGATCTTCTTTAATCATGTTGCGTACAGCATCGATTTTTTTTGGAATAACAACCGAATTTGGTCGACCTTCACGAAATTCATCACTGGCGTACGCACGACCAATTATAAACAGTCTTTTCTGATGGTGCTTCATTACCAAAAGTTGAACGAAGCGATTCTATGCATTGTTGTTGAGTTAGGCCTTTACTAAAATATTAAAAAATCATCCAACGAAAATCTTCCCGGGAATTTTCCATTTTTTCACAAAATTGCGTTTTTTAAACGCTCACTGTAAACAAACTACTCGGTCAATTTCTAAGCTGCCACTGTTTTCACAATAACAAATGTCAAATTTTACGAAAATAATAATGGCACATCTCAATAGCGCCACCTAGTGGTCGTTTGTAAAAACGTAAATGGTTGCCTTCGTATGGATCTTCCAATGATATACTTATTTTCAAATGAGAGAAATTTTCCAAAACTACTTATCATGTTTAAAATTGAAATTCGTTAGAAATTGCAGTTGTGCAGTAAAGTTCAAATAGTTCAGTCAATACACACCAAAATAGATATAATTATCTTTCTATGCTGAAAATGCACTGTTAAGAACGTCACTTTAATTACTCTGCTACTTCAATCTTTCTAACACTAGACATGTTAATTTAATTTCTAGTGAATAATAAATTAGTAATTATTCCTGAGTCTGAACGTCAAGACGTATAATATAAACCCAGGTGGTCGCGTTTCGTCTCAGAATAAATTACAACTCTACATAAGGTCGTGAAAAAGGTCTGTTGGCTCCTTTTTTTAGGCGTAGAGAAGTAATATACAGTCAACAGTTTCATCACATCGTAGCAAGAAATTTTATCCGATATGCGGAAGCCTTCCGTTTTAGTTTGATCCAATATACAAAGTTAAGAAAGAATCAAGTTTCATATTTGAAAACCTCATAATACAGAAACACCAGAACATCAGTATGTTAGCTTCATATTCGTGACCTGTTTTCTGTATAAAATTTGAACCATAATAATTAATTCAAGTGGACGATATATCTTTACGTAAAAGAAGTATACAAAAATGTTGATTTTAGAAATGTTTGAAACAGATTCAATTAACGTGGGAACTATTATACACTGACATGGTATTATACAGTTCGGTAATCGCCAGCTTGCAGTACAGTTTTCAATTTCTATATTGTAAATTCCTTGCTTTCACATTCAACCCGAATAGTAAGCATTAAACCGATCGTTAAATCCAAACTTGAAGCTGCGGTGAAATAGAAGTTGAAGATAACCAGCTTGGTTGCAAGTTGGAAAACAATTAACACTATCTGAACCTGTGGACCATGTACCATGCTTTATTGTAACATAACTTTGCTGCATAGGATAGGAAAAACAACATGTATGCAAATTTTCACCTTTTAGTCATTTAAACGCGCATGTGGAGGATCAAACTGCCCGTAAGTGTGGTTTAAAAAAAATTGTACCAGACAGAAACCTATATATAACTTTATAAAAAATTAAGGAATTTTAAAGAGTTAATAGTACATTTTAAAGTATGGAATTCCCATAACAGTTTTAACATATTTTTCCTCAATAGCATATGAAATACTAAATTTATACAAACCTTCAGTTTTTAGCAGTAGGAAGTATGTTGTAAGGGCTAAATTTCTCATTAGGATAGTATAACATACATTTGGTGTGTAAGGGAGAAACGTAATAGGTATATACATTTATCATATTTAAAGTCATTAGCTTTACAATCTTATAATTCTATCGACCTCCAATATTTGTTACTGTTTACTATTTTCATGGACGTATGCTTCTCGACCTAACTATTGTAACACATTTTCTGGCAAGTTATCTAAAGAATATTAATGTGAAAATATTACGACCAGTACTTTTCAATTTAATTTGTAATTAATAGACAGAGTGTTGAAAAACGTATTAAATATTTAAGGAGCATATAACACAATCAAAAACAGGTTAAAAGTCATGATCAATACGGGTTCTTAAATCACAAGCTCGCGAGTTATCGGCTACTGCGTGTTTTAAGTTTTATCACTATTTAAGACGCTTCTAAACTGCTTCAAAATAAGATAAAATTAACGTTTCCTATTATCGCCGTATCTAAGTTAATATGCGAGCTTTCTACAAATGGTTTCTTTTAACTAGCAGACTATGATAAAGAGAAAACTTATCGAAAAAATGATAAAAACTGATAATCAAAAATTGCCAAAGGCAGTGCAAAATAGCGTAAAGTCAACATAAGGTTATTACATATGTTGACTTAATTGAGTGCAATTTCTTCATAAATAACAAACTAACGTCATTTATGAACATAATGCAAACAACTGCAATGATAATATTTATCTGATTTTCATAAAGCAAAACAGTGTGAATTTTGTCGTAAACTAAACGCATTGCCTGTTACATTAGCTGTAATGCGCTTTACCCTCTAATTTAGTATTATAAAAATAGAAAGATAATCCCTATACTATTTACTCCTCTTCATGTAGACTTGGTGTCGGATGCGCTTTTCATTTTGGTTGGCGGAAAATTAGTAATTCTGCAAATGCATGCACTTATCCTATGCAGTGTATTCAAAGCAGTGAACTGTATAGTGTATACTAACGTAACTGAAAAGGCCACGCGCATATTGTTCAAATGCACAGCTGTGTGTCAGGCGCAAGCGACTGAGTTGACTATATACTGTAAGATCTCTGTCATTGTCTTACTCACGTAGATAGTAGGCGGAAATCTACAGACGATTCGTTTTTATAATTTATTTTAGTGCATTTTATAAATTTTGATATTTTGTTGTTGTCAAGTATTCGGTGTCCTTATTGGGAGCTTCGAAAAGGTTAAATTACTTTTAATTAGTTTGTATTGAGTCTGAAATATTAAGAATGGAAAGCACTCTTGGTCTTGCAAAGGATCTTTTTAGTTTAGAGGAAAACCCTTTAACATATTTTTTAAGTTACAAGTGCTCTCAGAATCAGTTATTGCATTGATATATTATTATAGGCAAATATCGATTCAAAGCAAAATCGCTTGTACAGTGCAACTGAAAAAAAGTTTCGCAAAATTTACTAACTTTGTAAAATAAAATAAAAAATAAAAAGTATTTTTTAATAAAGCAATCATATTTTCCTATATCTATAAGGTGGTATATTCCTTAAAATGTATGTACAATAGTAGACACATAAGTTCTTGACTTAGAAAAAGTTCTGAATTGAAGTAATTTAAATAAATATCCATAAAAATAATAATTTTTTTATTCCAGACGCCTACTACCACGTATAAGTCTATGAGACAGAAAGAGCGAGCAATACTACTGCACTACGGGTTGCATAAAAATGAATGTGCCTCCGATGCTTAGCATTGCGTGTCCTTTCCAGTTACGTTACTATACATTTCACTAATTCAAAGTCAGCATATTGTATCGTACCAACATTAGACATACGTATTACCTACAAAATGTAATCTGTCTAATCACGAAGGATATTTTGTATATGATGTTTAGTATAAATAATTAAAATTGGAATTAAAGTTCTTACTTACTATATAAACTGCTCAAAAATGAATAGGGATATTGTAATATAAAGCATACATGTTTGTATTTGGCGACTAATGGTCGTCTATTATTGATAATTAGAGCAAGCAGCAATCTGTGATGTTAAAAAACAGAAAATAACCGAATCCAGTTGCAATTGTTTAACCGTATTAGTGTTAAGCCGAGTTTGTGTGTCTGATTGAATAATCTTTCATGTGTTCTTAACATATTTTTTGTTCATTGTTTTTTATTCGTGTGTTACATTTGTGTTCATAATAATAAACAACACTGCAAAGGACCAATTTAACAATCGAACAACGAACTTTTGCGGTTGTTATCCACCAAAGAGGAGATCGCCAGGTCAACATTGCTGATGTGTTAGAAACAATGCAGGCCGTAATTTCACGTGCCCTTTCGCGCCTTAGAGAAACAGGTAAGACTGCAAGTAGGTCTGGAAGTTGATATTTGCGCATCACAACACCTCGTGAGGATCGGCTTCTGGTAATTAATGCAAGAATGCACCCCTTTTCAAGTGATCTAGAATTCCACAGGAAATCGAGTCTCTTCAAGAAGCGACATCGTGGGATGATATACTCCTTTCGGACGAGTCCAGATATTGTCTCAGCAATGATAGCCGGAATCAAAGAGTATATCCTAGTGCCGGACTTCGTACATTGCCTCAGTATACCCAACTAGTCGTTGCCTTTGGTGGTGGTGGCCTTATGGTATGCGCTGGAATTTCTTTAGGGTGGCGTACTGACCTCCATATCTTTAATGGTACACTCACGGACCAACGTTACGTCCAATAGATCATTATGGACCATGTTCTGAACTGTCGCAACACTGTTGAACGGGAATATTTTGTTTTTCTTGACGACACGCAAGGCCGCAACGTGCTCGGGTTGTTTTGGAGATGCTTCGAAATGAGGAAATAAACCATCTTGCCCTTCCTCCGCTATCTCCAGATCTCAATCCCATCGAGCACACATGGGACCTTTTGCTGTGCAACAGCTGAGGGATGTATTGCCGATACTGTGGCATCACATTGCACAAGAACATACTGATAATTGCATTGAGAATATACCAGCAAGGCGCAGAGCAATTACTACTGCCAGAGGAGGTGCCATGCCGTATTAGAATTTAATAAATTTAAGTTAAATGAAAGGAGACAATAACGATTTTCATTATAATATTGTTAAATGTCTTCTTTAAACGTACCTTTGTTGTTCATTACTAAAAAGACATTACATTTCGTTGTTTTGGTAGTTTATTATTGCATGCATTATAAATGCAATTGGTGCTGCCTTAAGTGTCTTACACTGTAATACTCCTAATCATTTTTAAGTAGTTTATTACGTATACGATACTAAGTTTTAGGTACATCAAAAATCAGTATCATTCTATTTATCGGAATAATTTTCTTGCGTATATTCTTATAAATGTAATTGTTATATAACTAATGTCTATTCTATTCTGTCTATTTATTGGAAACAATATGCAAGCTGTATTGGGAACATATAGTACAGAGGGCGGTCCACGGGAAGCTTGCCGGTTTGTTCCGCTACAACGCGGCAGGTGGGGCAGTAGTGCTACATATAATCTAAAAGAGTATTTTATGGAAATTATTTCACTATGTATTGTTGAAGTACGAGGGAGTATTGACAAGTACTTCGCCTACCATATAAAACGCCACAATATTTCAAAACTAAATTTTATTTATTCAACATAATCTCCTTTAAGACATAAATTTAGCAGATAAGTAATTCTAAGTCATTCAAAAAAAATCTTTTTCTTGGTCTGCAAACCACTCCTCGACGGCACATTTTGCTTCGTCATTTGTGGAAAATCTTTTACCTTTCAAATGTTTTTTGAGTTTTGGGAACAAATAATATGTGACGCCTATTAAATTCACACAAAAATGATACCATAAATATTAGTGAAAAAGTCCAAACCCCTCTTCCTACTACGCCACTGCTCTGTAGATGAATTACTAAAAATGATTATGTTAGCATCCCGGTGAACTCAATCGAAGATGGGCTGAGTTCCAATAAAATAAAAAAATAGGCGCCACCGACTTCAAAATTACTAACACAATCCTAGATATAAAAAATTAGAAAAGTCGGATTATCAGGTCCAGCATTCACCTACCTTTCTTCCTGTAGTAGTACACGCTTTAGTCAGATATTTAAAATACAGGAATTAAAAGACAAATTGCCACTAAATGAAAATTTAATATTCAACTAAAATCTTCTGAATCAGTTTTAATACAAAAAAAAAGTATCGTAGTAAAGTCAATTTTACGTAGGGGTAGCCAATTACCCTACTGAAAACAACTCAAACAAAACCTAAGTAATTATTGCGTATCGGTACACAACATAAATTCTTAACAAAAAAAAAACCCCAAATACGCAAGGCTAACGAAGAGATCTCCCCGGATAGACGAGCGATAAAATAACCAAAGTAAATAATATGATCCAAAATTGAACTACAAGACGCAATAATACACAACGGTCGGAGTACCCTGTATATAACAAAACCACGTAAAATTGTCGTACTATTACAACATCATAACAAAATATATAATCTCCCCAATAGTCTAAAGTTCAGACTTTTACGACGAATAACAATAATATAAAAATAGCTGGTTAAATATTGCAATTAAATTTTGAACAATGTATAAGTAAATCAAATCTTATTTTGGAATACTATATTTCACTTCCCTTGAATGCAGTGTTCTTATCTTTGAACGCAGGTCCGCGAAGAATGTGACCTCCAACGCAGGTGTCAGACAATTCAGATATCTCCACGGCGAAGTGGGTCGGAATTTCCGTGAAACGTAACTTCTTCTAATCGTTATCACTCTTAATTCCTCTACGGGTGGATTAATTACCCCACACTTCGTGCCTAAATTTATTTAAAATACCAAAGTTAGCAAACAAATCCAAGAGAACGGAACAAGACAAAAGTTCGTGAAATAAAAACTCACCAGATGCTTTTTATTCTGGCATGAACAGTAGCTTCTCCCCTGTGGTATAATATATCGGAAAAACTTCCTGAGTTAATCTTCCAATCGAAGACACAAAACTCTTAAATGACGTAGATTTTAGAATGGAATAAACTTCCCTATCATAACGAATAATTTCAATCTACGACACAAAAATACCTCCAGAGAAAACAATCGTAGTAGCTTGAACAACGAACTACGTGCAACTGTCTCGTCTCCAAAAATCTCCCCTCAAAATTCGAAACTTGGACTCGCCCAAAATTCTACAGGTCTACCAGCTTCGAAATATAAATACTAGACGCAAAACGGGTAGTCTAAAGATAGGCGTAAGGAACGTCACAAATAGTCTGACGGTGCTAAATCCGGAGAATAGGGCGGGTGGTCAATTCAAAACCAATTTCGCCAATTTTTTACAGTGCAATCAACGACTTGTGAACAGGAGCGTTGTCTTGCAAAAAGATCACACGTATGGCAAGTTTTCCGCGGCGTTTTTCCACAATTTTCATACGTAATTAAGTTAACAGCTCAGTATAATGTGCTCCCGTGATAGTTCTACCCCGTTCCAAATAATCTATCAGAATTATCCCATCTTTGTCCCAGAAAACTGAAGCAAGAATCTTGCCAGCCCATTTTTGAACACGGAATTTTTTGGGTCGTGGAGAACCAACATGCTTCCACTGTTTGGATTGCTCTTTAGTCTCTGGGTCATAGTAATGGATCCACGTTTCGTCCGTAGTAACAAGCCGATCCAAAAAGTTTGAGGAATCTTCTGCAAAACGGCGGCAGATTTCCCTTGACGTTGTCAATCGAACGCGCTTCTGGTCAGCGTTCAAACATCTTGGAATCCATTTGGCCGAAAGCTTATGCATACCCAAGTCGTGATGAATGATGTGACACACACGTTCATAGGAAATGTGCAATGCTTCTGCAATATCCTTAATCCTAATGCGTCGATTTGCTAAAACCATATCATGGACAGAATCAATGTTTTCCGGAGTGGTCACAGAAATTAGGCTTCCAGGGCGGTGCTCATCTTCCTCCTTTATATTCCGCAACCCAATTTTTACTAGTGGCGTATGAAGGACATTGATCACCTAAGGTTTCTATCATATCAGCAAAAATTTCCCCGATAACCCTTTCAAAAATAAATACTTAATAACTAACCGAAGCTCGATTTTTTCAAATTCTTACTTTTTCGCAGACATGCTGTTTTCAAAAATTCACAGTTTGATCACCGTTCAACTTATGGATGTCAAACTTTGATTACTAATTTATAAAACGTCATAGTTGTAACCATAGCAACCATATTCACTTTTATTTACTAGAAACTTTCCAGGCTAACTAGATATCAATACCCCCTCGTATTCCGAAACGTAAGACCCTAACACGCCTGTGATGTTTCGTACAGATTGTCCTAATCTAGCTGAAACTCCGGCCGCGAATTGCGTACAAGCAATATTTCTTTAGTGGGGATGGAGCTTATTCTATGCTCCGCACTGCAATACATAATATTGGTACAGTTCAGAAAATAGTAGTAGTAGAATGTGAGTTTAACCGTTGCTTTTTAACAACAGCCACCGCACCGAAGGAAAGTCTCTGTCGCGTATATCACTTCGTCATACTTTGCCTTGCTTCATTGTTTACGTATTTCGCTGAACAAGATTCGTTAGTGATTATAACATGAGGCAAAACAAGTTCAACACTCCTGTTGCAGAACCTATTGACTATTGGGTACGAGAACACCCCAAACTGTCTCTGCAGTTCAATTAGTTATAGTGATGAGTTTGCAGCTTTCAATAAACTAATTGGAACAGGCATCAGTCGGCATGATGACCATGATGCGGCTCATAATTTCACATAGATGTGTAGTATAAGAAAATGTGTTTCCGTCTGGATCTGGATCTGGATTATAGAGGAGGGTGAGATAACCTCACAACACTTAGGCCTCAATGTGGGCCCATTGTGTGTCTTCCATGCATCGGCCCTCACTCTGCTAATCCTCAAGCCATCCAACCCTGTTGATGAACCTGAGGATGTCAGCAGGTGGGGTGGTGCTGATACTGGCCATGCTAGGCCAGAAGTCGCCCAACATGGATCCTCTGATAGGAGCAAGCGCAGGGCAGTGACATAGTACATGCTCCGCCGTTTCCTCCTCAAGATTACATCCGCGACATTCAGGGCTATTTACAAGCCCCATCGTGTGCATATGCTTATTTAGTCGGCAGTGTCCCGTTAGGATACCGATGAATTTTCTCAGGTTAGATCTGGATAACTGTAGGCAGTACTTGGCAATCCGTTTAGACGGTGAGGCAAGAGCTGCTCTCGCTTGCCGGCAGCCTCGTAGAGTGACCCATCTGCGAGTATGACTGCGTAGGGTTTCGTCTTGTGTGATGGTATTGAGGGTGGATGTGGAGGGTGTCAACATAGGTTCCGGGCCCCATGGGACCTGATCGGAGCCTTGACGCGCCAACTCATCCGCCTTCTCATTTCCATAATTCCCGTCATGCCCTTTGACCCAAACGAGTTCAACGACATTATTATTTGAAATCTCTGTCAGTGCTTGGTGACATTGGTCTACCAGCCCCGAAGTAATTTTGCAACTTCTAAGTGCTAGCAGAGTCGCCTTGCTGTCAGTGGATATTCGTATGTGTTTTCCGCTAATCCCGCGATCAGCGACTGCAATAACTCCGTGCATTACTCCTACCACTTCCGCCTGGAAGACAGTAGTGAAAGCACCCAGGGGCATACTTGTGTGGAGATCTAGGTCCTCAGAGAAGATTCCTGAGCCAGATCCTTGTTTTGTCTTTGATCCGTCTGTATAGATAGATCGGAAGTATCTAGTCTGGGTGCTTCTGGCGCATCCATCAGTATACGGAAAGGGCTCCCGAAAACAAATTTGGGGGGTATGCGGTCAGCCCTCGCACCCAGGAGTGGCGTCTTATCAACAGCCTCTGCCAGGATGCGGGTATGTCCGCACTCTCCGCCTTTCGTGTTCCACAGTCCCAGAGATCGTAGCCTAAGGGCTGCTCTCAGCGCTGACTTCCTCACGAACAAGTCGAGGGGAGGGAGGCAGAGAACAGCCTCCAAGGCCGCTGTGGGTGTGGATCGCATTGCGCTTGTTGCACCGAGGCAGGCAATCCTTTGCACGTGTCCGATGCGTGTAGCTTCTGTTGTTTGTCTGGTTCTGGGCCACCAGACTAGTGCTCCGTAGCATAGCATTGGCCTGATGACGGCCGTATACAGCCATAGGGTGATTTTGGGGGATAAACCCCATGATCTGCCCAATGCCCGTCGACATTGCCAAAAGGCCATGCAGGCTTTATTGGTTTTAGCCTGAATGTGTTTCCGTCGGTCGAATTGGACGTTAAACTGTAAGTCTTGCGCCCTTCTACTTTGACGCTGAGAAGGAGCACAAGTTAGAGAAGAGTACCAGTGCCTGGTAGTTGGACGTATAGGCTGTCAACGACTACAATGAACAATGCACTAAGACCAATACGAAATTTGAGTTACGCAGACGTCTGGCTAATGTCGCACAAAACGGTTCTTAATAGATTTCAAGTAATCCACACGTGCTTCATCAAACACCACTCCACAGGTCGAAGGTGAAAGCATAGTGCGGGCAATATCGTTTATATGATGAAAGAGGACCTACGTCAACGTCAAGCGACAAACGGTGTAAAGCTATACAGCTTGAATTAACACAGTATATGTAATTCCAGTAAGCTACAGCAACGACCTGCGTCGCACAGGTCATAGCGGCCTGAGAAACCAATTTCCAGTCGCGTTAACTCAAGGTTTAACTATATTGCGTTTTCTGTCAGATCTCCCGATTGTTTCTTATCTAACTAGCTCTTTAATGAGTTTGTTTATCGCCATCTACCAGTCCACGTACACTAATTAGAGTAGAAATTTTGTCAAGTCCTGTCTAATATATGTAGTCGATCGCGCTTGAAAATGCCTCTAAGCAAATGGCAAACATTTGACGAAAGTTCTCTTACGTACGTTGTCATTTCCCAAGGTCTGTGTTTTATTACCAATGTATTAAATACTCTTATCTTGTTCAGTGATGCTGTTATCTCAGATTCACGATGCCGATGCTATCTGTGGTTTAACCTGTATATACAGGTTTTAATTCAATCATGCCCGATTGCACCGTCGACACTTAAAATTTAAGGAGCACTTTAATAGCGAAATGCGCTTGCAGCACTTTACCCACAATTTATAAAAATGCCCAGGAATGAAGAAAGTATTAGTTTGTCCAAGAATAAGTTTTTTGAAGTTCCTCGTTTTCGATGATAACTACCCCTATTAAAATTCATTCACCTGGTAAATGCGTAATAAAAAATTTTCTTAACTTCTTACGACAATTTGTGTATTTTTACTTTCTATAACGTCTTTATATTCCCCTAATAAAGACAGGAACAGCGCCTTTCCTTCGGGTACAAAATTGCTACTGCGAGTCTTTTTGGTGTGCTGTAATTCATTATAAACTTACCGGAACACAACTTTCAAATTCCAACGAAGGCGTGGCAATGTGAGGTTAGAAGAACCAAAACAACCACTAATTTATATGTGTGAAGTTGGTCGCTAACGCGATCACAAGAAAAACCCTAGAAATACAATCTTAAGTGTTCCTTAGCTAAACTACAAAATATTTTGGGTGGTGCAATCCGAGTAGACTTTAAGGGCGACTTATCTTTAAGGCCTTCTTAACTAAGTGACACTTAAAATATAAACGGTGCAATCGGGCATCAATCACTTAAAATGTGTCGCATATTTTTAAACATAGAGAAATTCCTTTAAGCTTAAAGAACAGAAAAAATTTCCAACTGACATAAATCTAGTTTTTAACATTCCTTTTATCATTTTCCTTTATAAGTTGTGTTTAGATTTAACTGTCAATTAAAAATCACCTAATATCATAGTTCTACGTTACAAATAAATTAGTAAGTACCTGAGACGCTACCTAGATTAAGTACAATGGACTAGGTAATCCTTTGATCAGTTGTGATTTTATCCTCCTTCCCAGTCTTAATTCCATGTAGGGTATGTAGTGGCCACTGCGACGTCTTGTATTATTCCTCTCCATTTATCACGGTCTTGTGCCTCGATCGTAAGTGTATGCATAGGCTTCCCTGTTAGCTTGGTTACTTGGTCTATCTATCTGGTAGGTGAACGGCCTCTAGATCTCTTTCCTTCTACGTTTCCTGTATTACTAGTTTTTCCATGTTGCCCGGTTCTTTCCACATGATGTGCTCGAAGTACTTTACTACTTTGAGCTGTATTTCACTCGGTAATCGCCTCTCGATATTGAGTTCTTGGAATATTGATATATTTTTTCTGTGTTCTGTTCACGAAACGTTGAGCATTTTCCGCCGGCAGAACAAATCTGTGACGTCGGCTTTCTATTAAAATAGGGAGGATATTGCAACAATCTGTATTTTATTTTCTTAGATATGTTGTTATCCTTCTGTATTCGTGTTAATTTCTTCATAGCCATTCTGATCATTTCACATCTTTCTGATTTCCATTTCTGTAGAGCTATCGCTTGTTATTAGTGACCCAAGATACATGTACTGTTGTACTACTTCGTATCTGTTTATGTATTGTATGTCAGGTCTGTTGTTATGTGGTTCTGGTCCCAATGTCGCACTTGCTCTTTCTGTAGGTTCTATAATGTCCCGAATTGCATCATCACTGTTTGCGAGCAGAGCCGTATCGTCGGCATATCTTATATTTAATTAATAATTTAATTATATTCTCAATATATGTTGAAAATTATTTTATATTTGAACATTCTCTGCAGGCAATAACTGTTATGTTATTTGGACTTGTTATGTAAATAATTCTAAAAGACCCTGAGTTACTGTGAAACTATATTGTGAGACGTTACCACAAAGAAGAATGGTGGGCAACTACTGAAGCGTACAGCGGAAACTGTAGAGAATTCTCCATTTGCACTGTCATTTATAATTAATAATTATCTTATTTTACATGGAGTTATAACCAATGTCATTTATAAAGTTAAGTAATATACAGGATGTCCCACGACGTGAGGTCACTACTCCGTGTACGTAATCTTTAGACCAAATATAGTTAAACATTCTAATAAAGTTATGCCCTAAAGTAAACCGTTTTCAAAATACAGAGTCTTAATTTATTATTTATTATATAATTACAATTTCAGAAAAGCCAATATTTATTTTTATTTATATAGGCCCATGACGTATAGGTGAGATGAAAAGAAGGCGAAACCAAAGAGTAGTCATTTTCTCTAAATCGACTATTAAAGCAGTTATGGCCTGTTTTAGTTAAATACTGAAGCACCCGAAACAATAAATGACATTAATACTATGGAAATGATATAATTTGCTTGTATGTCAAACAGTAAAGCACCTTAAAGTTGATTTCTCTGCTTGCGCTTATTAACAGTGTTGAGAATGTTTACGTTTACAACAGTGCCTCTGTCCGTCGTGTATCTGCACAATGTAATGTACCACGAATGCGAGTTTGGAGAAGACTAAAACGTCGTGGTTTATATTCATTTCATATCCAGTCTGTTCAAGCCCTGTTACCTACAGATTTCCTTAGTGGTATGGAATTGTACCGCAGCATCATTCAAAGGCGCAACCTACGAATTTTATTCACGGTTGAGGCAACATTTACGAGGAATGGATTAATGAACAGAAAGAACAGCCACTCTTAGGATTGGGAGAATCCACACTAAATCACAATGTCAAATTATCAACATAGGTTTCCAGTGAATATATGGTGTGGAATTATTGATAACATGCTCATTGGTCCATTGGTTTTTGAGAACCGTTTAACCACCGACAGATACTAACATTTTTTAGAACATCATTTGGGAGGATTGTTAGATGATGCCCCTCTGGCGATCAGGCATAGTATGTGGTACCAGCACGTTACGTGTAAAAACATTTTTGAATCAATGGTTTGAAGGACGTGTAATTGGTAGAGGAGAGCAGCACTCCTAGCCCTCAAGATCTCAGGACTTAACTTGTTTAGATTATTATTTGTGGGGCCATATGAAAGGTATGATATACCAAACACCATCAGAGGCCGCTGAAGATCTTAAGAGACGCATTTTTGAGGCAGCAGAACTAATTCGGAATAACAATGACTTGTAACGTAGGGCAACCAGATCTCTCTTAAGAAGAGCCAGAATGTGTCTCGAGAGCAACGGCGGCCATTTTGAACAATCTTTATAGTGAATTTAAACTAAAGTAAAAATAAATATTGGCTTTTCTGAAATTATAGTTATTTAATAAATAATATGTAATTTAACACTGTATTTTGAAAACGGTTTACTTTACGGCATGACTTTATTAGAATTTTTAACTATATTTGGTCTAAAGATTACGTACACGAAGTAGTGACACCTTGTATATGCGACAGTAGCATACAATATATGACAACAGTAAGAAAAATTTTACATTAGAGTACTTGACCAGGTTTCTTTGAAGCCCCACTGCTATCTAAGTTTGATAACAATTATACGTTATTATACTTGTTTCTGTACCTAGTGTTTTAATTGAAAAAGTAATTGCGTTCATAGCTAACATTTCAACTGAAACACGTTTTTTGCGAAGACGAATAATTATGTTTGAAAAGGGATTAATGTTCAACTCAAGCGTATAATTGGAAAACTAATTTCTTCTTAGATGTATGTTTTAACATCAACTATTTTAGATATTTTCCACTCGGAAGAGTTTTGCTTTATAACGACAGTTTTGTTTTATTTCTAGACCTATATTTTAAAGTCTCTCGGATTGAAGAATGATGTTCGAAAAAAACGGAATAGTTTATTCTTTATTAATATTTCTGTGCATTTTTAAATAGCTTTACAGGTTGGTATACCGTCGTGATTAGAATATCGCAATAATTCTAATTACGCAAAGATTTACAGGATGATCCGTTGAAAAACAATTTTTCTATACACATCGTATAACTTCAAATGGAGAAAAAGTAATTACATATTTTGAAACTACTTCAAGTTGTACACAGAAATAATTTTAGTAAAATTTTAAATCAACGAAATGTACAGGATTAAATGCAGATGTAATTTTAAAAGACACTTTTTAATTATTTCTGATTAATGTATTTTAAATATAAATATCAGCATATATACCGCCGTTGTCTTAATAATATACACAATATTTTAGTAATATATATCTATGTACAATTTAAATGGAAGAAAACGCCCAGGACGGTTCCTACATTAAACTGGGCATTGTTAAACTGTCAGTAGAAAACTGCTAATATTATTAAAAACCTTGTAAAGGTATCTTTTCTTTAACTCCGCTAAACAATAAATTTCGAATTAAAAAATTCCAGGCTATTTTCGGCGAGAGTAATGATTTCCTGCAGTAACGTTGGCACAAACATATTTGATTTCAAATTGTTTAGTGGAAATATTTGCATTTGATTCTGAAAAATGTTAGAAGCAAATATGTTTTGTATTATACGTTAAAAACACAAACTGGAGAAGGAAATTCATTAATATGCAAATAATGCTCCATTAGCATATGGAAATTAAGTGAACTTTTCCAGTTTCCGGAACAGCATTTATGTAGAAAGCTTTTTATACAAAAGAAATCGTAGTTAGCCGTTATTTACAATTCGTTTAAATTAGTAAATCCATATAAATTGTAATCATAAAACAAAAATAATTAATAATATTATTTTTGTACTAACTATTTCCCTTTCCAGGTAGTACGCATGTTTTTCTTAATCGTCCTTATTTTTGGATTGTGTTGGCTACCCTATCATGGATATTTTATTTACACCCACTATGACCGCCAAGTATTGTACAGCAAATACGTCCAACATGTTTATTTAGGGTTTTACTGGTTTGCAATGGCAAACGCAATGGTAAATCCTTTGATATACTACTGGATGAATGCCAGGTAAGCATAAATGATTACGCGATTTATGACAAAAATATATTTGTAGCACTCATTTTGCTGCGATCTCGTTGGTTTCTATATGTCCTGCATAATACAAAATCCGGTTTACAAGTATTTCCTTCATATCAAAGAGAGTAAGTTCAGTTCAAACTTGAAACGATCACATCAAGTGCTTGCAAACATATTTAATTTAAATTAGGATTAAGGATATAATAAAGGAATAGAGATTGATCTGTTCTGAAGTTCAACTCACAGTTTAAATCCATCATTCAAAATAACATTTTACGGAACAAACTGAAAATGTTCTCAATTTGTTTCAGATTCCGACAATATTTTAGAACAGCTATGTGCGGCTGGCGTCGAATATTCAAAAGAAGTTTCCGTCAGGATGGAACAGAAACTCCCCCGATTCTAGGGCGACATACGCATTCGTTCAGCAAATCCGGTGAGCTTTACTTTGGAACGTTCTCAGAAAATAGCAAAATAATGATCCCTATACAGTTAATTCAGCTTAATTAAATACTGCTATAATTGTTTTGTAATGATTCTTTGTCTCAAGATTTTAAAAAGTATTTGATTGGCTTATTGTTGGACAAAGCGAAGTCACTTTTTAGGGGGTTCACTTAAATTTTATTTATCACACTTTTAACACGTGATCCCTGGTGGTAGGTCAAACCAATCTTTAGGCTAAACCAAAAATCGTGTGCTTGTTAGATTGTATGGCATAACCTAAATTTTCAATAAATGTTGGATGTGGAAAATAAGACGATTGAACCTTGCAGTTTATAACATTTACTACAATTATTTAGTAGTTCTTAAAGTATAGTGCAGTTACTACAAGTATTTTTGCTCAAAAATACTTAGGAGATATGAACTGGTAATCCTCGAAGAAATCGTTGGACAAGGAATACGGAACAATAAAAAACTAAATTAGAGCAGGCCCTGAACGTGAAAACGTATGCCTTAACTCGATGACTATGTAGTGGCTTTTTCATGTCTAACTTTAGGCTAACCGTGAACAAGTAACTAACATTAGGTTATAAAATGTCAACGCCAAAATAGGCAAGAAACATATTAATATTTAATAAACGTCAAAATTAAATCACGAAAGCATTATAAAAGGTGAATAAAAAGGTTGAAAATCCATATCAGGACATACTGTCCACGATAGGATACGAAGCGATAGCATACTAAGACAAACGTCTAGCGTTGAACACGTTTCAAGGTGGACGCGAAGGTAACGTGTCAGTGATATCTTGTGTTTTTCAAATTTGGCGTCAAAGTCGGCATTGAAAAGTTTATTGTGAAGATATCACGAAATGTATATAATCCTACTTTTATAAATAGATTCGACAAAAATCATTCAAATATAAACATTTAAAAATAGCGTAATAACTTAATGTAATCAATTGCAATAAACAAAGAATTTATAACAAATGATAGATATGTTCACGGCCTTCACCCAGGTACGCTCGAACTCTTCGCACAATCCCATTGCTGATATTTTTTCACATATACTAATGGTTAATTTCATATTTTTTTTTCAATATTCTGTGCTGCGGTGCATTCACGTCATGTATTGGATGCTGGAAAATTGAGTTCTTTAAAATACGGCTACAGAAAGAAATCGCATGGTGTGAGGTCGCAGGATCAGGCAGGCTATGGGTGTGTTTCAACTAATAACCCGTCTGTCGCAAAATTTTGGTATCATATTTAAGGTACCACGTGTTGTGTAAGCAGTGACTCCGTCTTGTTGGAAAAAAAATTTTCAGTTCATTGTCATGAATTCTTCGAAAAAGGACCGTAAAATTTCTCCTCGATATCTTCCTGCAGTTAAAGGATCTGAAAAAATCTTCGTTGATTTTTCATCAAATAAAGTCTTTGTCTTACTTTTACCTTCAAAAAAGTTTGGTCCAGCTATTCCACGCCTTGAAATGGTCGCCCACAGTTCTAGTTTTTGGGGATGAAGAGGTGTCTACCATAAAATTAAACTTCTCCGAACTCCATAAAAGCATGTTTTGCAAATAAATGTATCCATCTAAATGAAACCAGACTACGTCCGTGAAAAAAGTTTTCACCAATAAGTCGTCATTGGGGATATTTAGCAACCACTGACAATATTCGACACGCTGAGGAGAATCAGTTGGGTATAATTGTTGTACAGACTGCAAACGGTAGGTATGCAAGTGAATATTTCTCTTTAATGTTTTGTGGCGAGTTCTAACTGACAACTCAAGTTGTTGAGACAAATGGCGAACAGAGGTTCGAAGGCCACTTCCATCATCTGTCTTACATTTTCCATTACTTCTGTCGTTCTTCTCAGAGGATGACCGCAGCAAGAACAACGAAAAGTGTTATAAGGCAACACAAGGTTTGGAAACTCTTGGCGAAACTCTTTAAAACAATCATGAATTGAGTACTCCCATACTCCAACAACTAGACGGTCGTTACGAAAATGGGATTCAATATAAAAATTGTAAGTTCCTGTAGCAAAACGATTTTATTAGAAGCGGTTACGATACCAAACGCAAACAACCGACAGGTAAAGATTACAAACAGTGAAATTGATGTTCTGTAAAGAAAGATTCTGTTTTAGTTCTTCTTCTTGTGCCTATCCCGTTATCGGATGTTAGCGATCCATATTGCTATGTTTACTTTGTTGGCTGCTGTTCTGAATATTTCTGTAGTTGTAGTGTTGAACCAATTGAACTTAAGTTCCTCTACCAGGAAATTCTGCGTCTATCAGGCCCTCGTTTTCATTCGATTTTCTCTTGGATTATCAGATACAATAGTTCAAATCTCTCTGGGTGCCTCATTATATGCCCAAAATAGTCAAGTTTCCTTTTCTTTACGGTTTTAACAATTTCAACTTCTTTCCTTAGTCTTCTCCTGTTTTAGTTAAAATTATTAAAACATAACCTATACTGTACTTACGTATTTCACTAGCGGAATACACAATTTAGTTTTGAAAAAGACTGATTTTTCAAACTTCAGGCTACAAATTCACAAAAAGCTAAAAAATCCAAGTAAACGACCATAAACGGCACAAACGCAAAAAGTGACATTAGGTTGAAACAGCTTTTTTTTCTTGAGTGAAGGAGGGGAAATCTTCAAAAAACCCCTAGCTACCCTAGGGAGTGTCAGATTCATTTGGGATGGTTCCCCAGACGCCTACCGACTAAAACCCCCCGTTCATATCCATAATCAGCAGCGGGATCGCCTTCCGGCATTGCTTCGCCGCTGCTTACAACAAAGACTGTATATAATATATATAGTCTTTGCTTACACCTACTTCCTACGCAATACATCACTGCAGTCCCTCTCCTCCTTTCCTTTTTTTTTTCCTTTTTGCAACCCCACAGCACCAAACAGGCGAGTGTATGTGCGCCCAGGACATTACACACTCACATCTAACGGAAGGTTTCCCTCCGCTCGCCGTTGCCTTTCATCGTCCTCCTTAATCGTCATAATTTCACCTACCATTAATTCAACAAGCCTTCATTTCTCGGCATCCTCCAGCATCCCACTTATTAGGTTCTCTGGCCTGACTCCATCTCCCATAGCTCGACTCCCCCTTTCCCTTTCACTTCGCAATCTTGCAGATTGTGTGGTATGCATCATCAGGCTCTTCTTGACAATACAGGCACATGTCCAGCTCCGCTTTCCCAATTCTGTCGAGGTATGTTTGAAAGCAACCGTGAGACGTCATTGCTTCTATCAGGTGATACTGAATCTCCCCGTGTTTTCTATAATACCACGGTGTCAGATCAGGTAACAGTCTGTGTAGCCATATGTCTCTTCACTGACCTGCCACTTTTCTTGCCATTTTATTACACTGTTCCTCCTAATAGTCTCTTTCTGCCAATTTGATTTGCCCATTGTTTCCTTCCGCTCCTCTACCAGCAGGTCTATCGGGATTATTCTGGCAATCACCCTTGCTGCTTCGGTCGAGATCGTTCTGTAACCCATGCTAATTCGCAACGCCATTTTCCTCTGGACTCGGTCCGCTATATTTCTATATTTCCGTATCTGCAATATATTCCCCCAAGTTGGTGCCGCATATAGCATGACCGAATCTGCAACTGTAGAAATTTGCAGAAATATGCAATTTTACCCTCCTGGTTGGTACATTACAATTTTTCTTGTGTCGTTTCTTACATATTCCTAAATAGTCTTACTTTTTTTCATTCATAGCCTGCTACATCAATTGGATCCATGAGCAATTTCCTAATCAGACTAATGATAAAATGTTGCTTCAACATTTGTCCTTGAATTATGAAGGTTAAATAAAAACATCAGCTACAGGCTGTGACCAACAAAATGTATGCAGATTTTTGTATTAGCCAACCTTGCTCCCTATTTTTGTTGCCCTCTAATCTTGACCCTCTTGTCTTCGCTGTAGCCTCCTACTCTGGGCATTATACGGCTTAAGGCTGCCGTAGCCGCGCTTGCTCTGTTGGTTGTGTACACAAGATGTTTTCTGAACCCCAGTCTCTTGTCTAAAATTACTCCCAGATATTTTAAGCTGTCTTTGGGGCAGATGGTTTCCCCCTCAAGTTTAAACTCTATGTTCCCATGCCTTTTCTTCCCAATAGGGAGCATCGCCTCTATCTTTTCCGGAGCTAGCGTCAGTTTATTAATTCTCATCCAATCACTGATCTCCGATAGTGCGTCATTTGCCACTTCCATCAACTCGTCTTCTGTTTTGGCCTTCGCCACTACCAGTAAATCGGACCAGCGGGCCCAAAACGCTGCCCTGTGGCACCCTGGAGGTAATTTCCATCTGATTTCCTTCGTCTCCTACCTCTAGCATCCTATCCGTGAAGAAGCTCCCCACAATTCGAAGAATGTACTGCGGTAGCCGCCACCATCCCTTTTCCTTCATTATCACTTGCCATGATGCTGTATTAAAGGCATTTTTAACGTCTAGAGTTATAAAGGCGCAAAGGTTCCTGGTCTTAAGGGATTTTTCCATTTTCTCACTTGCGTTGCCACATGCCCTGTCTATCACTTCCATAGGGTGAAACAACTGATGTGTGGTACATTCACAATATACTTGTTAGCGCCGACTATGACGTCAAATTTAAAAAAATACTTGTCATAACAAGAATATCCAATAACAGGCTGCCAATAATAGCGGTGTTTCTGAGTAACAAGAACAGTAATACTATTAGAACAAAAGAGTGTCGCCCTTATTACAAGAAGAAGAATGATATTTTTGCTCTAGAACAGATAATATCCATTTTTAAAAGCATAAAATCAAGTAACACATGTTAAAAAAATATATCACGCACAGCATCCACTGTTGGGCTAACGTTTTTTAATTGATTTCTAATGCTGACAATATAAGCTTACAAACTCTATTATTTTACGTGGTGCCTTCTAAAAATTTTTGTTGAGAAGAAAACCGAATAGTATGCGGAATGTACATTTTTTAATGAATCCGACTGTTAAACTTTTTCATTTAAAATATTTACATGATTTTATTATATTAGATATGGGAAAAAACTCTAAAGCCCCCTTAAGGCAGTCCTTAAAACTATTTATTAAACATCTTGAAAGAGCTTCCATCATGGTTTGTCAAGCGGAGCGGAAAACTTATAAGATGATGGTAATCCCTGTGGATATTAAGTTCAACATTTAGTGTTCTAATACTGTAAAAAATGCTTGTACCTACTGAATTATACATTGATAACTATTTAATAATTGAATCGCTGATTTCAGAAACAACCTAAGTCCCATGTACCAAGTTTTGAGAAAAACACAAAAACTGTCTACCTTTGCTGTAGCTAATGGCATTGCATTCAAAACTGATAGTGTTGTTCAGTTACATCTAGGCTATGTTTTTCTATAGTGCAAATACCTATAAATTGCCAACTTACTAGCAGAACTTTTTTTTCTACCAAGGACTTAGGTTGTTTTTGCAATCAACAGAATACTCGAGTATACAACAATATTGTTATTAAATGAAAAACTATTAATACACAAAAAGGAACACTAAGAACTGTAATACACAACAAAGAAACACTAAAATCTTATTATCATTATCATTACAAGTGTCGGTAATAGGCCAAGATACTATTGCCTTCCAATAATTTTGTGTTTGGTCGTCTTCAGGTACAAATTGAGCAGATTTGTTTATCATTGCCATTTTTTTATACTGATGGGTACTTTACCTTCAGCATATGCTAATTTAGTTGGAAATTTCACATTACATGTCCCTGGTAAAAGTACGGGAAAGGTGTTGATATTTAAACCACCGATGTATGTACGTGTAGATATTAACACCTTTTCCTAGGTTTCTGTCGAAGAGAAAGTAATGACATTTGGAAATACTGAAAGATTCCTCGGAACTTCTCGGTACAGATCGAGATGATGTTTCAACAGATATTACAGATTTTTTGTAATATAATATCCACCAAGATTTAAAATCAATAATGTCTTTACCATCCATCTCATGTCTGTAAATTTTCCGCTCTTCTTGCAAGCTGCAGCTATCATTTCAACATATTGATGGACTGTGTAGATTCTATCTGATTTTCTTAACTGCCTCTTTATTGTTGGAAAATCCCTGTCACAAGGGAGAAATGAGTTACCACGAATTGGAAAAAATAGCTCCACTTGTGGGTGTGAGAAAGATTTAGGTTTCCATTATTATTGCTAATATTATAGCTAATTGCCTTGATTAATAAGACAATCGATAAGAAGGGAAGTAAGGCAACAACAAGAGGAATTGATTGAAAATATTATCGAAGAAAACAAAAACATGAAATGTATCAGAAGAAAATCAGGAAGGAAGCAAGTTACTGTGTTAAAGAATAAAGACAATGAGGAAGTAAGGAACGACGAAGAGATTCTAAAAATCGTAGAAAACTTTTATACAGAATTATATAGCTCAAAAATCCCACCACAACCTGAAATTGCTAGAAAACTAAAAGAAAAAATAATAAATGTTAACTCCGAGGAAATGGTTGAAATAGACGAAGAAGAAATAGATAGTGCCTTAAAGGAAATGAAGAATAACAAAGCACCGGGGAGAGATGAAGTCCTAACAGAAATGTTAAAAGAAGGAGG
>JABXWE010030323.1:0-25744 GCA_014611495.1 Limonius californicus
TAATATTTTCAGCATTCAAAGTTTAGCCTTAGATCTATTGACTAATACTGAGAAGCCTCTTAAGTATTTTTTGGCTTATAAATGTAGTCAAGATCACTTAGAATTATATTTTTCTTGTATACGATCACGTGGTGGGTGGAATAATAACCCAAATACAATGCAGTTCAAGTGGGCATTGCGAAAGCTTCTATTTCGAAATAGTGTAAAAGCTAGCGTAAATTCAAATTGTGTTGATGGTGGTTTCGAATCAACACCTGTATTTAGTTTGTGCAGTTCGCAGCAATCCACAACTGTATTGTGTAATGTAGATATTGATACATTGGATAATCAAATAACGGAATTAATGTCACACCTTGATACGGTATCACTTTCACCTTATAAGGAAAATGTTCTATCCTATATTGGTGGTTTTATTATAAGAAAATTTATAGAGAAATATGATTGTGTACATTGCCAGCAAATTTTAATTCAGGAGTATGTACCTGATCACAGTTGCACTATCAACATAAAAAAGCATTACTCACTTACCAAATTTGTTTCAAACGGTAAACTATATGTACCTTCAGATGGTGTGTTTGAAATTATTAAATTTACTGAAAAAGCATTCAGAGGCCAAATTGCATTGGGCTACACAAATAAACAAAATTTTAAGCAAAGAATTTTAACTACGGTTATGCAGCATTTTTTTACAAAAATAAATTCATTATTTCAACCCCCGCACCCTGTTGTAGATATAAGTGCAGATTTGCATGAGGTGCAAATTATTAAATATATTTCTAGCGCTTTTGCAAATACTAGAATTTATACATACGCTAAGAAAAAAACATTAAGAATTTTAGGACGAAAAGCAACAATTCGACAAAAACTACACAATAGTATTTTATTTTATCATGTATAATTTATGTATATGTTGTCATATGTATCCATATATTACCATATTTTGTATTAAGTTTATAAAAAAAAAATAATATATACCTATTCCAAACAATAAGCAATTCGATTTCTTTTTGTCTCCATTTGAGCGTTGTTTGAGTTAATATTACCTGTTATATTTCTGCACCAATGACGTTTTTAAGTTTTCATACATGTTCTTTCATTTTATTACCATCAAAAACTAGTAAAAATTGTATAAAAGTTTGATAGATCGCGATTTATCTTTCTTCCGGGCCGCGCTCGCGATAGAAGTGTATGAGTAAGACAAGGACGCGCGCCCAGTCAACAGCAACTACCCTCTTCTAACATCTAGGACCGGCTCTCGCCTTAGCGCGTGCTCCTTCCAGTCGGTAATATAGTTCAATGGAGGTGATATGTTCAGGGCAACTAGCGGACACCTATAGAGCAGATCCCGAATAATTGCCAGGATGTTTTATTATAACTGATGAATCCACCGTTATAATTCAAAAACGAAATAGAATCGAATGTATGATTTCTGTTTCTCCACTGCCTTACAAATTCAAACATCTGCGGTCGGCTAGGAAAATCACTAAGTCAGTTTTCTGAGATGCAAAGGAAGTTGTGCATTGGTGATTAGTTAGAACGTAAAGCAGCTAATACAGAGCAGCGTTACGCAACTCTGATTTGTAACACAATATGCTTCCGTCGCGGTATTTACTTATGCCAACCTTAAAAAATGAAAAATTCGAGTTATACTCCTTAATACAGGAAACAATTTCTAGACAAATAATTACTGTGAAATAAGATTGGATGAAAATCTTTGACTTAGATTCCCGATATTCTTACTCGTACGACAATTGCAGCGCCTTAATCATTGCAAACAATGTTCAGAAAAAAATATGCTGTATTGTCAATATTTGTATTTCTTTACGGTATAACAAGTTCAATTATTGTTAGTCGGTTTAATTCATGACCTTATTTATTTTATTCATCGCATCGGATAAAATACTCCTAAAAAAGTGTATAAGAAAACAATATAACGAATATTGCGACAGAAAACCCGTTCATACAATTAGAACATTTTGTAATTTTCAGTTTCTGTTTCTGTTTCAGTTTCGGCAAACACTTTCCACCGGTGGCTGAGTAGCGAGTAGCACCCAAGAGCCAGCGTTTAGAAATGTCTTCTTCTGATGTAGGTAATAATCATAACTAGAGCTCGGATTGTATGCAAAATGCATATCTTGTAATATTCATGTAACTTCACAATGCTCTCGTTTCTATACGAATTAAGTGAATTAGAGCTGATTTGCAGCAATTTGTAATTGTATATACTGCGTATTTCAGTGCTTTGATGCATATTTCATCAATTTGATGCATATTTTTCATATTCTGAAAATGTAATACATAATTTACATATTATTGCCGATTTATCTACTCTTTCCATTTTAAAATTGTTTTGCCTGCTTTTAATACAACTCCGTATTCTGGCATCCTTTGAGAAATAAAATACAAGTGGATTTTAAAATATCTTCAGTTTATGTAATTATTTTTCTATTGGCCAACTTTTAAGTTGCCGCATAGTTACAGGATGAGTATTACAAGTACAGCATTGTATACTTTAAATATTGAGTAAGTCGCAACAGTACACATGCTTTTTGTAAAAACCTGCTTTTCAAACATAGCATAACTTCCTAGAAAATCATAAATTAAGTCAATGTAGATCCTGCCATACTTGCCAATTTAGAAAATACTCCTATTACATTTGCATATGCAGAAAGGAGTTTCTCGGATTGTAACATATTCTTTCTGATACAAGAAGGTCTTTTGTCTTACATAATTTAGAGAAACGTAGATATAAATTACTACAAAAGTAGGGAAGCTCAATATAATACGATTAATAAATTTAGAGTAATTAAAATTAATTATAATAGCTTTAGTTAAGTATATAAATGTAGGTAGGTACTAAAACTATATTGCAAATTTCAGATATTATGATCTTCTGAAATAGAAATTGACCATGCAAAAGCCAAAACAGACTTACAACCTAATTCTGATTTGCATAATTACATTTTACATATGGAAAAGGACATGTATTATAATAAAATTTGTAAATGGAATGTAAACATGAATATTTAAATATTTAATATGTAAGAACAATCAATAATTTCCTCCACTAAATAAAGGTTTTTAGATTTTCTATTAATTATGAAGGTAATGTACGAAAAAAGAAAGTTCACAAAAAAATTACAATTGCGACCATTATTTGAAAAAGTTGTAAAATAATATCTCGAAAAAGCTTAGATGGTATTTTACAAACCAATATCAACTATTTTCTATCTTTTACCAATGCATAAAAATTCAAAACATTTTAGGTAGCCTTTATGAAGTAAACTGAAACAGATTGAGGCATAATTTATCGATAATTCGACGTTATATACAACATTTACGAGCTTGACCGGCAGATAAATGTTGAGGAAGATTTGTTTTTAGTTGATGTAATTACTACATAGCAACAGACGTATAAAGTACTGTAGATGGAGTTGCATGGTTATTTACCAACGGCGTTTATAGATCATTCGTTTTTAATATACGATTTTCTATATTCGTTGTCTTCGGCAACTAAATTTGATTAAAACTTATCCGTGGAAAACAGTTCTTTCATAGTGAAATTGATTGTTTGTTACGTATATTTGTACAGAATGATTATTGATCTGAGATGCTTAACCATCTATCTTCTTCTCTTAGAGGTTAATAATATCATATATAATCGGAATGAATAAATGGAATCACCTTTATTTGCTTAGATAAAACATACCAATCATTGTTCTATATTTTAACAGTGTATCATAAGATGTAATAACCCAAGATTTGGTTAAGAAAACGGAGAAATTTTATAACAATTTCAGTTATCATGATTACCCTAATCAAAAAAGTGAGTAGCTGAAAATAATAATAAATAATTAATTTCCGATCTCAAAAAAGTAAATTGATGCAGTTCTCTTCTGTCGAGTTACACATAAAAATGTTTCCCTCTTTTGGTCGTTTGTATAGCGGTTTATACTTCAATTTCGTTATCAGAGAATACTTTGAACAATCAATATAACACCAAAGCTAGCCTAGACTTTGTTACTTTGACAGCCCATTTCTTTCCACTTATTTATTATTAGAACAGTGTAAGTACGAAATATACAATACATATAGGTTCTACGAGTTGCAATAAAAATTATTGTTAAATGTTTTTCGTAGCCTGTGTACGTCAAGACAATTCACGTGAATGTACATCATTGTATCATATTATCAAGCTTTTAATAGTTGGGTAAGCATCAACTTCTGTCAAGTCTATCACACTGTCTAACAAACGGTGATCCATACTAATACATTTACAGTTAAGTCTGACGTTTGTGCTTATTTAATCCTACTTCCAGAGAAAATTGGAATTTGTTACACTTTTCTGAGTGCAAACTTAAAATTTGGGGATTGGTTAATGTCATTCTAGCAAAATTTAATTGTAAATAATTACCAAACGAACATCACGTCTTAATATTAAGGATAGAAGGTATACCGAGGCTTTTGTTAATAAAAATTGGGTCAAGTATGCTGAGTGCATGTCAGAATTCCGTTGGCTGATTATCTATATAAGTAAAGAAAAAGGATAAAAAGAAAAGGGCAAAATCTTGTTCTGGTAATTAATGCATCTTGGATGTATGCAGTTTAATTGAAAACAAATTCACTCAATTACAGGTGCACATAATATATGTAATTCATATTATAAATCATTGTAGATTATCCTTTGTTTGTGTTGGAGGGTTCCATTTATGCCAATTAAATTACAGATCCATAAATTATATGCGTGCATACAAAGTAAAAATAAAATGTTTAGTTATTACTATTTATATAGTACATGCCTGGATGCCCACATCAGAGGTAGGTACGTCATAATGCGTATTGTATCATATCACTGCGTGTGTGTTGTCTCTGGTTATGCTTTGCTGTGACATTGCACATACAAATATACTACACCCACTTCAAAACCAAATGGAATTGCCTGTCGACAAATAAAACTGTCTTTGTTGCCATTGTTGTGTATTGGTGTTAACAACACATTAAAACATTAATAATTAAGATAATTAAATAATCATGGCAATATTGTGTTTATTTACTCTCTAATCGTATTAAAACTTTTCAATATAAATAACATCATAAACAGACTTTCCCGAAAATTCAGCAGTATATTAAATCTTTGAGTTTATGTAACTTAAAGTAATCATGCATCTGTTGCTGTAGAATCTAGGCAAATTAGATATTAACTTTTTAATGTATTATTGGAATAGCTATTATATATTTCGAGAGAGACAACATTTTGTATCTTTTGATATAAGAGATAACGTCATTTTCTGCAAACAACTATGACAAATCACCATGTAAGTTAACCAGTAGATAATTAATTACCGTTACATGCAACTCTACTGTCCTAAATAATTTAAGCAAGTGAAAATTTCTAGATAATGATATTAGAACCCACCTTCAAGCAGTATTAATCCAGTTATATCTCTACACGTTACTGAAATTCCCTAGATAGCTATAGTATGCAGTAACGTCATTTGTGCAAAGTTCAAGTAATACTGAGAAATAGAGACCTAGTCACACGACCAATTCATGATTTAGTATGCACGAATATGAAGAGAAATTATAGAAAACGTGATTAGAGGTACTTAAATGATTGTAGAATGCGCAATACTAGCAGTTACAGATCATTCATTTGGTAAGTGAAAAACTACTAACTATATCGTTGGGAAAACCATAACCTTATTATCGTAGAATAGATATCCCCTAAACCGATCTATACCCTAGGGCACTAGAAGAATATATACATACAAGATATATATATAAGACCCTCAAGAACCCGTTTCTTTAATATTTTTAGCATACTAAACAAGAATTCACAGACAGATGCTGATTTATTCATATATACACTTTCATTCTTCACGACACTTTTAAGCCATTCACCACGCCATCAGAAAACGAACAAAGAGCAAAATGGGCTGCTGTATCAACACTTATTATTGGGTGTCGAATGCATACTCAGGATACTGCCTCGCTCGATAATTGATTGCAAACAGCACACAGCTTGCAGAAACATTTGTAAAATAGCTGCAGTTAAAAACAGTGATTTGCTAATTGCATTCAAACACGTGTCCCTTAATAACGACTGAGAATTCGCAATATAAAGGAGAAATTCCACACATATGTCGGTTTCCAAACAGCTAAAAAGTTTAACCACCCTTGGAGAATTAAAAATTAAATTATGTTACATGTAAACCACATATTAATAAACCAATTAGAAACATGTTTTGTATGGTTCGAAAACATTGATAAAGGTTATGTGTTATGTGTATGTAGATGTAGAAATTTGCATTTACATAATTATTAGCAAGAGATTGGCCATAAGAAAATATTATTTATTTCGTTACATTCAATTCGCCGGCGTGAGTGCGTCAAACACACATATACGTAATCTTAACCTTGTTGAATCTAGATTTAACAAACTATTATACAAAAAGTAATTTTATAATGGAAGGGTACAAGGGAGGAGACAGGACTGTTACGAATTGCTATATTTCCTGAATATGGTTTTAAAGCAAAAAATCTGTAGTACTACAGAAAAAAAACCTTAAACGTATTTTGGTTGTGCCTCAATTCAATTCCAGGTTTCCAGTTAAAGGTACATTTAGTATAAATCCTCCATAATTGAAAATTTGTCTAAAAACAGATTCAACCACTGAATGTCCAATTGATAAAACTTGTAAATGCATGTTCAGTTCCAATTTCTGCATCAGTCGCTAGAACTTAACATCACTAACACCGAAGTAAAATACGTACAATATCAAAAAATTAGAAATCTGTTTAATTTTTTCAGAACCATTTCTGTACTATTCATATGTAAAGGTACACGTAACTTAAACTCCCAAAAATTGGAAATCTATTCCATAAAACATAGTCAACCACTGAATGTCCAACCAGTTTAACTGATGGATGTACAATTGGTTCAGTTTCAATTTCTGCATCGGCTACTAGAACTCAACATCACAAACCCCAAAACTAAAACACATACAATTTAAAAAAAAATTGGAAATCTGTTTAATTTCTTCACAACAATTTCTGTACTATTCATATGAAAGGTACACCTAGTTTAAACCTTCAAAAATTAGAAATCTATTTCATAAAACATAGTCAACCACTGAATGTCCAACCAGTTTAACTGATGGATGTACAAATGGTTCAGTTTCAATTTCTGCATCGGCTACTAGAACTCAACATCACAAACCCCAAAACTAAAACACATACAATTTAAAAAAAACTGGAAATCTGTTTAATTTCTTCACAACAATTTCTGTACTATTCATATGAAGGGTACACCTAGTTTAAACCCTCAAAAATTGGAAATCTATTTCATAAAACATAGTCAACCACTGAATGTCCAACCAGTTTAACTGATGGATGTACAAATGGTTCAGTTTCAATTTCTGCATCGGCTACTAGAACTCAACATCACAAACCCCAAAACTAAAACACATACAATTTAAAAAAAATTGGAAATCTGTTTAATTTCTTCACAACAATTTCTGTACTATTCATATGAAGGGTACACCTAGTTTAAACCCTCAAAAATTGGAAATCTATTTCATGGAACATAGTCAACCACTGAATGTCCAACCAGTTTATCTTATGGATGTACAATTCGTTCAGTTCCAATTTCTGCACCAGCCACTAGAACTCAACATCACAAACCTCAAAAATAAAATACATACAATTTCAACAAAATTGGAAATCTGTTTAATTTCTTCAGAGCAATTTCTGCATTATTCATATGTAAAGGTACAAGTAGTTTAAACCCTCTCACATTGGAAATCTATTTCATAAAACATAGTCAAACACTGAACGTTCAACCAGTTTAACTGATGGATGTACAATTGGTTCAGTTTCAATTTCTGCATCGGCTACTAGGACTCAACATCACAAACCCCAAAACTAAAACATACAATTTAAAAAAATTTGGAAATCTGTTTAATTTCTCCAGAATAATTTCTGTACTATTCATATGAAAGGTACACCTAGTTTAAACCCTCAAAAATTGGAAATCTATTTCATAAAACACAGTCAACCACTGAATGTCTAACCAGTTTAAATGATGAATGTTCAACTGGTTCAGTTCCAATTTCTGCATCAGCCACTAGAACCCAACATCACAAACCCCAAAAATAAAATACATACAATTTAAAAAAATTGGAAATCTGTTTAATTTCTTCAGAGCAATTTCTGTACTATTCATATGTAAAGGTACACGTAGTTTAAACCCTCAAAAATTAAAAATCTATTTCGTAAAATGTATTCAACCACTGAATGTCCAACTGGTTCTACTAATGGATGTACAACTGGTTCAGTTTCAAATTCTGCATCAGTCACTAGAACTCATCATTTTACAAGTATGGGTTGTGTAACCCCTTTTGCAGTAATTAACTAATTATATTTGAAGCGTTGTAGTGGATGATAGAAATAAGTTGAAAAACTGAAGTTTGCATAACAGAAAACTCATGCGATTTTAGAATGTAATTATTTTTATCTATGTTTTCTGTACCACAATTACAAATGTTTTATAAAAAAGTTTTTGTACTCCTATTTGTTGGCACCTTTAATTCCCTTATGTGATAAGTGCATAAACCTGTGCTATACAAAGCAACAGTATCAATGCCATTTATTTTCTAACATAAAATAAATTGCTAAATTCACTTAAACAGTAATTATATTGTCATGGGTTTTCCTAGTTGTATCATATCAAGCCGTCCTTTGATATAATCACTTTTTTGTAGCAACACTTCAACTTGTCAGATAAAAGTCTTAACCTTAACATTTTTTCAGGGCTCTCTAAAACACATTTACACCTATTACAGCATAATAACAGCTAATTTTTAATCACGTTATCATAGTATGAAGATTGGTATTTTATACATGTACTCATGCAACCGATAATTCTTAAGATGTTAACTAAATTAATATACAGGGTTTTACAGAAATTTTACAAGCTGTCAAACATACAGTTTGGTTATGTTTATAGAAATGGCGGAAATACAAATATTTATAATTTAGAAAGCTTTAAAACTAATTTGTTATTTTATAAACTACTGACAAGTAGTAAATTCCTTAAAAGTGAAGTATATTACATCTGAAATGATGTTGGCGAAGTAGTAAAAATTGTAATTTATGAGGAATTCATCTTAAATAATAAACTTTTATTAATTTATTAATGAATATCAATTTTATTTAATAGATAGCTGTAAAATGCCTTTGTCTCAACTTTTCACGTTAAACTAATTTGCAATATTTTAAACTGTGTAAAATATATATGGGTCTGGATAACCGTGTGTGCTGTATTTTAAATTCATAAATAATGTAACTTCATTCAAGAGCAGACAAATACTAAATCATTAAATAGTAACACATTGTTTGAGCTTCTGTTTTAATCAGAATGTCTTCTTGTAAAAGTACATACGTTACGTCAGTTACAAAAATTATTAAAGAATTGTGAAAGGTGTAAGATAAGTTCTTCAATAAATCATCTTTAATCGTAAGCAATTATGTTTCCATTTCGGTTATTAAACAATAAACGTGGATTGTGCCTCTACATTTAATAGTAATATTGCAATCGCTATATACGCATTTCAGTTATTAAACAATGACGATACAGTTCTAAAAATGTCCAATTTAACTATTGATTGAAAAAATTGGAATCGTTAGGGAATCTGATAACATTTCAATATATTGAGGAAGTATTTTAAAGGAGATAAAATTCCAAATGTAACAACAAAACAAAACAAAACAAACACTCATGTTAAAGCATGGACTTTAATCGATAAGCCATTTACCTTGTACACCGACGAGTTAATTCAAAAATTTATATAACGAGTTGAATCGATGTGATTGTGTAATTATAAGATTTACTGTTACAATACACGGTTTATTGAATCATACTTTTGTCGTAACCACTTCTTCGGTAGTATAAATATTAAACAGTGGTATCTGCATTACTCAATAAGTTTTGAAGTACACTATTAGAGGAAAATGTACTACAATTCTTCTTATCAAAAATAGTCCTAGAATCATCAATGCTTTCATGTTCTTTATTGAGCCTGAAGATATGAAAGTTGTAATGGTGACTAACGTATGTAACAAAAGTTTTCGGAAAAATATCAACAGTAGCACATGAACCGAAAACAGTTTTATATCTAGTCGTCTGTAGAACAAAATAAGGTGTATTAATTGACATTCAGTGTAGCGTATCACCTTCTCTAAATAACTTCTGGTAACATGTCTTACAAGTTAGATATTCGTAAGAATATATATGCGTTGGTTGGACGGATGCCTAAACGTGATATTGTGAATATGTTCAGAGACCAGAATGTTTCGATTTCGACTATTTATCAAACAATTCGCGAGTGCGAACAAGGTACTCCCTGTATAAATTTACCAAAAACTGGACGTCCACGAGTTTTACCTCATGCTTCCGTTAGGAGATTGGTAGAAAGAGCTAAAGACAGGGTTGGGACTTCAACACGAAAGTTATCGCGTCAATTTCGAGTTTCGCATATGACCATTAGTAGAGAATTGAAGAACAATGGATTGCAGTTCCGAAAAAGAAAGAAATGCCCAAAATATTCTGATCTACAGCTGCGAAGAATTCCTAGATGTTGTCGAGCATTACGACGTCGATATTTTAATGGAAACAAAGTGATCGTTATGGACGACGAGAAATACTTCACTTTGTCGAACGCCGAAATGAAAGGGAACGATGGCTTCTATACTGATGATATTAGGAATTGCCCTATGAAACTAAATTTAAATGTAAGGCCAAATTCGCTGATAAACTACTAGTCTGGTGTGCCATATCAGAAGCGGGAATTTCGCGTCCGTATATTGGGCATGTTAAAGGAGAAGCGGTAGATGCAGTAATTTATACACAGAGACGCCTTCCAAAATTACTTGATTTTATTAATACTCATCACGTTAATGATGAAATAGTATTCTGGCCTGATTTGGCTTCTTGTCATTATGCTAGAATCACTAGGCAATGGCTGGAAACAAATAATATCAATTTTGTAGCAAAAGACGACAATCCTCCAAACATACCACAAGCAAGACCAATCGAGGAATTTTGGGCAGTATTGAGCAGAAAGGTATACAATAATGGTTGGGAAGCCCAAAACGAAGAACAATTGCGGCGACGAATACTTAATAAGATCCGCGAAATAGATGTAGGTACCGTCCAGAGTCTAATGGGACATGTTCGTGCAAAACTGCGAATTATCGAAGACCAAGGCCCTTTAGCTGCAGTTTAAAATTTTATTTTTGTTCAATATAGATGTAAGATTAACCCTTTAGATAAAAGTTTTGAATAAATCCACACTGGCTTTTAATAGCTGACTCTCTTTGTTTTCCGAAAACTTTTGTTACATACGTTATTATTTTAAACTATTAATATGGATTTCAATTAAATAGGGCAAGAAACAATTAATAAATTAAAGCTTTTGTTTTAATTAACCTCTTTCAAGCCAGTTATTGCAAAATGTTTGAGGTGCAGTCGTTTGTGGTATCATTAATAAGAATGTTCTAAATATAAATTTGGAATAATTGTATTTGGTATCAACCTGACATAAATCATCGGAATCTACTAAACAAATATTAGTAATACTAGATTAAGTTGATATGCAATGACAAATAGAACCCACATACAAAGGCATCCGATAACCTGGCGCCGTGCATTGACAAAAATTACGGCATTCTATTACACCAAAGAGATAAATTTAATAAATGATGTATAGAATCTTGCTTTCAAAGAAATCTGACGAAGGAATTTTCTGTCTGCAATTACTTATAAAATTCCTAAGCAATTATAAGCAAACATTGACAGGTTGCAGTTCCTAAAAACGGTTTTAGAAGGAATAAATAAGGATAACTGTTTAATGGGAAGGTGCCCAAACTCGGGGCGTTAATGCAAAAATGGACAAATCCAGAAAAAGTAAATACAAGATCACGAACAACTGTTTACGATCAGGCTCTCATTTAGGTCTTTCAACAGCAATAACTGATGTTTGACATGGTGTAATTTATTTTTTTAGTAATCTTTAACTAAAAGGCACAAATCAGACTATCTGGTTTTGTATGAATTCTATTTAATAATATTTACTTTTTTCAACATTTGTTAATCAGGTACGTTGGTTGGAAAAATATTATTTAACTTAATATCTACAGCCTTGTATTATTAACACAAATAATATAGTAACTAATACATACAACAAAAACTCAAACACCTTTTTGTTAATACAATACCCTTCGGAAAATGATTTTTTGGACCTTATGCATAAAGTAGGAACCATTAAAGTATGTAAAACATTAAATTTTTCTTGAAATAACCGACTCTGAAATAGATCACATATCCAAAGTGTTAAACATGATATACAGTGGTGTGATACAGTATTGCATCACTAAAGTGTGTAAATGTGTCTTGTAGTTTAACGTATCTGTGTGGCATAATTTGTAAAACATAGATTTAAATATCTTATCATTACTGTCTTTAGTATATCTACTTACAGTGGACTTAGAATTCTTTAGAACAATTGAAATACGTTGTTACTTAATAAATCTCTTGAACAGTTTCCTGTTATTCTGAAGATACTGAGGTGATTAGAATTTAATTAATGGCCATTTAAAACTCATTTATATGAGCTATACCTTTTGTATCCGGCACTAATTTTAGAACACTTACATGTCATCAAAGTTGCACTCGCAGACGAAACAGATCAACTTATCCGTTGAAAAGCAGTAT
The DNA here is from genome assembly GCA_014611495.1 of Limonius californicus. NCBI lineage: Eukaryota > Metazoa > Arthropoda > Insecta > Coleoptera > Elateridae > Limonius > Limonius californicus. The sequence goes on from JABXWE010030323.1 coordinate 12,773, forward strand.
GCAATATTTATCCATCAAAACCAAGAAAGTGCCACCTGCGAAATCTCTAATAACGTGCAGTGCAGTCAATCCTGTGTTAAAACTAGTTTGGTTGACAGGAGCCTCGCAGAACTGGCCAAATTATGGTCAGAACTACTGGTGTGAATTCGTGGTCATCTACCATGCGAAGAAGGGTATGTAAAGCACACAAAAAACGACTGCTCTCTGCAAAAACGGAGCCTCAAGCATTTGCAATGGGCAAAAACACACAGTCACTGGACACCATAACTGAAGCAAACGGTGCTATTTGATGATGAATCCACCTTTAATATCAATAATTATGCTGGCAATACGTATATCAGAAAATTTCCTGGTAACAAATTTTCATTAAAGTGCTCACTTTCAACAATCAAACACCCAACCTCTGTTACAGTATGGGAGTGCATCCGCTGAAGGAGTTGGTCGACTGCATGTCGTACCAGATGTGAGACAAGATACATTAAAGTACTGCAGAATAAGATGTTGGCTACTGGGAAAGATTTGTTTGCAGAAGAAAGTTTCATTTTCCAGGATAGAAATGCACCTTGCCATAGAGCAGAGGTGGTTCAATCGTCAATGTCGGCCAATAAACTCGATAAAATGGATTGGCCAGCACAATACCTAGAGCTTAGCGCTTAATCCCATCGACGACTAGTGGCAAGGGGTAGCTAACATCATTTCGAAAAACAAATCCGACAGAAATATGAAGTTAATCGAAGTCCTTATCAATGCCTGGTTTCATTACATCTTCAAGGAAGAACTTGGAAATCTGGTAAATTTCATGCCAAATATATGTAAATTAGTCATCAAGAACAAGGGCTGGCCGATAAAGTATAATTATTCAAATAATAATTAGTATGCTTCGTATTAACGCGCAGGATCAAACTTAAAAAACAATAATAAAATTTATATAATAATTTTGTATAAATGTTTTATTTCAAGTATTTATGCTTAACAAACAAAAATTTAACCCGTTAACTTTACTATATTACTGCATTTGAATATCTATATGGGTATAAACATTAACTGGTCAAAAAATAATTAAAAATTGTAATTTTAATACGGGTTTTCCCCAATTCCTTAAGTGATATACCACTGTATAATACGTGTCGTATTGAGCGAAATTTACTTTGGTACTGAATTTACTAATAAGACCTCTTGGGATTTGAGTAATTCCCAGTTCGGAAACCGATAAAAACATCCCAAAATGAATTAAAACCCAGTTTTACAAAAAATGCCAGAACTCATTTTGAATACTCCTCAAATATTAATCATATTGAAGAGTAATTGAATCCTACACCTTCATTTTCATTACATGTAAAGTATCATACATTAAACTATTAAACTATGAACGATAATTAATATATGTATATATATGAACCTTTATAAACTGTAAAATATAACTTTAATCGTTTAATAGGTTTTGAATTCTAACTAAAGGTTCGTATTTACAAACCCCACTACAAAGAAGCAAAGTACCTTTAAAATTTTGTCATATAATTTCTCTATTATGTCCTCAGGTTCCGTGTTGGACCTAGTGACCAAGCGTTTGGTGGAATGCAGAAAGTAAACAGAGCTGGTGGCTGAGTACACACCGTTTGTCCGTTGTTGTAGCTTCTAAGCCACTAAAAGTGTTTGTCTACGCATTTATATAGAGGTTACTGCTACAGGATGTCTTCCTAGAAGTCTCATGTTTATAAGTTGAGAGTTTCTTCCACCGATTCATAAAAAACACCAAATTTACTATGCTAGTGAAAAAACGCTCTAAACAATTATAGAGAATTATGATATGACGGTATTTTTATCTACGCTTTTTAGCACATCAGTAGCAATTTACAAAATAAATATACACACTTTTGTACTAAAAGTCAATACCGCTAGCGCCATGAGCCTTTGCTTCACCTTGAAATTTCCTAGCGGGGATTTACTATTAACTACTGCCAAAAATATTAGCTATTTTCATTGAGTTTCTGTAAGTGAAAATTTATACTTATAATAACTTAGCGTATAATTGATAATAAAGTTAATTTTTTTACAAACTTCTGAGAAAGAGAACAGTCTAGACTACGAATACGCCCAACCTATCGTGCCTACAAAAGCGGCTGCTATTAATTAATAGCAGTTATTTTGAACTACTTGTAGTGTAGTTCCTTTGTTAATTAATTTAATAGTTATTAATTAACACATAAGATTATACTTTACACGACATGCAGGAGTGTATGAGCGAATTTGGGAACTTGCGTTAGTGTTAGTAATTTGTATAGGAGCATGATTGTTGTTATAACTCTTGTAGAGTATATTTTGTGGAACAAAACTAATTTTGTGGAAAATATATTGCTTAAAATTAATGAAGACCCCTAAAAAATAAATATTAGTGAAATAGGAAACTGATTGCTTATATTTTATTTGCAAATACATTCTAAGTTATCACTGCTGAATGATATGGGTTTCATACACATACTTTATAATTTTTAATTAATATTAATTAATTTCGCGGGGATTAATCGCTGTTCAGCTTGTTCGGCTCACATTCTAATCTCGGATAAAATATCCTCCTTTTCGTTAATTTTGTAATTCAGGAACACAAAGTCGAAATAAACTTCACAAATCAACAAATTTATAGTAAATATGAATAGAAACGAAACAACAACAATTGCTAACCGTTTCTATATAAACGATTAATAACATAATGACCAAATTACTTCGAAAGCGGGATTTCAATTTCCTTTTTTTGTTATAATTTTTAAATTGTAGTGCAGGTATAATAAAAAATAGCGTATAATACTCGTGTATAAGCAAGCCTTTAAAGCACTTCTCCGTTAAAAGGCACTCGGCTTCACCTCGTGCTTTTAAACCCGTCGCGTGCTTTAAAGGCTTGCTTATACACTTGTATTATAATATACTATTATCATACAAGTATAAATAATTTTTACTAATGCAAAGCTCGAATCAAATCAATACATTCTATTTCGTTAATTCAGCTATTTTATTGATAAAGATTATTATTTAACAGAGAACTATCCTCTTGAATTTGTTGTTGTTAGGAGCTTTGGAATAGTCGATTAAGATCAAGATATTCACCAACATCGAAATTTGATGTTACTGCAACTACACCTGCATTGCTTTTGATAAAAACGGTTGAAGCCGTAAAAATAGGTATCAACCGAATAAACGAAATAAAAATTGTATACATTATTTATAATACCTATTATATTTAGTTATTAATACCCATTAATATTCCAAACTGCGATTTCTGCGTATGATAATAATCATCCAAAGCTATTCATAAACATATCACAATATTCCTTTTACTAAACTCAAATATTCATAAACCGATAACTTTATTATTATAGTTTATCAATAGAAATGTTACATAGATTCTGTTCAACTTTCGTTATACGAAAAGATTGCAGACTTCATTAAAATCGTTAGAACTTACAACTTTTTCAGCAACTTATAATCTCAGAATAAATTTATTTGTGTTCACAAAATATATACCGTTTTGGTAGCAAAGAAAGTCGAAAAAGAAAGTCATAAATCAGGTTATAGTATCATTAAAAACAGCACGAATCTATTTCGAACGGGTAAAATCTATACCCCGCCTTTATATTATTTATATGACAATACCAGACATTTTTGTTAAATTATGTATTTATGAAATATTTAGAAATTTTCCTACTTTAGGGTTTCTTCAAATTATTTATAAACACTGTAATGTTTGATTAATAAGTATCACAAAGGATAGATTTCTGTACTAAAAAAAAATCATACATCAAACAGGTTCTGGTTACGTGAAACACCCGGAAAACAAAATGAATTAATACTTTTTTTGTTTTAAGGAGTGCAGTATATTATCTTAATTTTGGCTTTCGTATTTAAGTGGATTTTAAACGAAAGCTCTTCAATAGTAATAAACTAACAATATAGCCGTTATTAGACCACACACGAATGATAATTATAGTTCAAAGACACCACTAAATGATTCGATTTAATATAATAGTCAAATGATTAGTAATATTGATATACCTGCTTTTCAACTTAAATCGCTTCCTATAAGCAAGATTTCCACACAAATAAACAGTTCTGATATTCACACAGATCATTTTCCTACCTGAAAATTCTTTAGTAGCTTGCTTATTATTGCAAATAATCAAAAGCAGTACGAATACGTCACCGCGAGAAAATTCCGTGCAAAAGAAAAGCCCCGCAATAAAACGAACAAAGGTAAAATATTCTGTTATTCAAGCACTGAGCTCATAATAGTATTCCAGGTCACTGAATAAACACGAGATAAAGTAAAACTAAAAGGGTATTTACAAATGCCTGCAAATTAAATCCATTGCCAATAACATCAAATACGGAAACTTGCGATATTATCGTACATCATTTTTATGAAGGTCAAAGTGTAACCTTTCAACCGAATTAATATATCCATGATCCTATAACCTCTACCCATATTTCGCGTGGCGCCAGCAACTAACACATCAAAATGCATAAACATATAATTCAAATTGATTTTAAATTAGGCTTTCACAATCAAGATAAACTTACGTAAACTCAACCAATTATTCATCATGAAGAAGGTAATCTAGTGATATCGTTTTAATGAATCGTTATTCATCTAATTAAATAGTATTCATACCTTTATTAAGAATACACGAATAGGCAAGTAAATTATATCGTATAATGACGTATAAGGTAAAAATACAATCCAGATGTCATTTTAATGACACGATCTCGTACAATATAAATTGCATTACACAATTTAGAGTCCTTTAATGAATTGCATACATAGAAACAAACAGTTAAATTGCCTTGCTGATCCATAAATTACTTTTTCTCGATTAGGAAAATCTTTACGGTGCATATTCATCTGCATAGATAATAATCTACAAGAACCAGTTGGTATCAGTTGATATTGATTTATTCAAGGATATTTTTGTGACGATTTAATATCAGAAAACTTTTCTTTCGTTGTTGATTTTTAATATAATACATATTCCTAAATTATTTTGTCGTCTAAAAACCATTAGTTATTACATTCACATTAATGACTACCTGATATTCCATACAAAATAATAATGAACTAATATTATAAATGCTACAACAAAATAAATGTGTGCTATACAAATGAAGAAGTTAATGGTATGAGCTATAATTTTTTGTATGCTCATCAATGGTTCTTGTTTTACATTCACTGTGCCATTCCAGGGGAATAGTTTAAATTTTATGTTGATTTTACTTTATTTTAATTTCACATACAGGTGGCATAGTCGCTGGATTACTGTTTTAAAGTGACGTTATAATTTTTGTTATCCTTCTACTTCAGTAACTATAAAGAAACAAAAACATTTTTAAAGAGTTAGTATTGTATCTTAACTGAGCGAAATCTGGAATACGGTTTTCCAAGCATCTCTACGCACTGAGGTTCTTGGCTTATTGTACAACCTAAGTATGAATTTTGCTTATCTGGCGTAGTTCCAACCCAAGTAGTGATTTTTAACGTGCCACACATCCCAGCAGTACGGGACCTACAATATTACTTCTCAGTCGGCAGAAGGCCGACTTTCAGTAGTATAAATACTATTTTTAAAATTAGTTCTGTTAAAGTCGCAAAAATACATAGACGTCTTGATGTAATTTTGAATATTTTAAATTTTTTGGTCCCATTTCTCTTACTATTCTCCATAATTATTTTCTTTCATGTTTTTTGAATTTATTGCCTACGCAATTAATATCTTTTTGCTGTTCGTCTAAATTTCATGTTTAATGTCTACAAAGTTTCGTTCTAAAATGCCGATGTATAGCGAACAGACCCAACAGTTGATTTTGAATGTTTTGCAATTTTTGAAGAAGAGAGCTAACTATTACAAAGAAGGTAAGGATTAATTTCAACTACAAATGCCGTGTACTGTGCTGCGTTAGTGTTTGGAGCGTCAGGGTCTACAATATATAATCGGAAGAAGAATGGTATCAAGACAAATGATGTTCATGCACAAAATATAAATAGCTATGAAAAGCAAGTAAGACTCATATTGAAAAACTCCAGAAGAGATGTATTGCACAAAATATATGTAACCGAGGAACATGTAACAATGCAGACGTTACACAAACGCATGATTGAAGAATTCGAAGAACAGTTTCAATTTTCTACTTCCGCATTATACAAATGGTATAAAGAAATTGGTTTTAAATGAAAAAATCTAATGAAAGAACCCTATATTCAGCTTAGAAAGACCGCATTATTTACAGAATATGTAACAAATCAGAAAGTGGTAACACTATACTCCATATTTTTTGATGAAACATGCATATTTTCAGCAAAGGATTGCACAGAAATAGTTGGCAAGATAGTACTTTGGCAACAGTATCCAAAAACGCGAGAGACGGATGCAGTAGGACGTGCAGGTGGTAGTGAGGGTTTGTAAAAGACGTTTCAGAAGTGGAACTAGTAAAGGTCATTATCACTACAACATGAACATAAACAATTGTAAGCGATGGTTTCAAACTCAATTTCTACCAAACCTTACAAACCCTCCGTTAATAATTGTGGATCTATCACAGCAGCGGTAAAAAGGAAATACCTACAAAATCCTGGTTTAAGAAATAATTAATTGCTTAGCAAAAATATAGATAACACCGAAAAGCAATGAAAAACTAAATTTGGAATATTGTAGCTGTTTGGCGAACAGCAAAAACCTACCACCTAAACGACTATGTCGAGCAATTTTACCATAAAATATTACGGTTTCATCCATACCATTGAAGTTACAACGCAACTGAAATGGAATGTCCAGATCGTAAAAGATAATATGTTATGCTAGAAGATGTTAAAGCAACTTAGAACAGGGTACTTAAATAAGTATGTGGAGATACATTGGATGCATATGTTGATAAAGTAAAGTAAAGTTATTGATTCGGCGTTGACTGTTGAATATTGAGAAGATCTCCGAAAGCTCTTTTGATGAACTTAAGGCTGAAAATATGTTAGATTTTTAATAGTTCGTATATATAGTATATATTAATAGTGCACGTTGACTAACGTTGGAATGTAACAATCATTGATTACATGATTATTATTGTTATTGGTTATTGTCAAAAAGGAAATATAAATTCCAAAGCATATATTTACTAAATAGTAATATTGACTATATACATTGTGATTAAAATATAATTTTAGAAAGTATACATCTGTTATACGCATACAGAAATGAAATCCTTATTAAGTCTGTTAATTTATTGATATATTGATGTTCAGTTCTTGAATACAGTTTTTTTTTGAGAAATGTTTTACTGAATTGCAATTCTGAACAAATTAATCCGCATGGTACCTTTAAAAAATAAATAGTTCATCCTAGCAAAGAAACAGTAATGACGTCACATGTTTACAGTTTAAAAAACATCTATAAATATCAGCAACTATGACTTCACTTCAAAAGGGTAATCCGACGACTATAACTTACCTCGCCTTTTTATTTTAATAACCCTCGAAGTATATATCACTCAAATATAATAAAAATGAAAACAATGCTATATGATAACATCACTAAAATTATGTTGCTGTACTGTTACTAGTTAAAACATTCAAATATGTAATCATCAACTGCAATCAAACAATTTGCAATTCACAATGAGAACACGATGGTCTAAATTAATGTTACTTCAATTATAACGAAAATTTCCTTTTTGAAGTATGTCATTACATAGATGAGAAAAGTTGTAATACTAATATTTTTGACTTCTCGCACTTTTTTTAAGTTAAGTGGGTAACGTCTAGCAAGCAGGAAGGGCGGTAAAAAAGATTGTCATAGAAGTCATTATTTGCATACCATTCATCATTTATGTACAGGTACGTTGTTCAGAATAATCAAGGCTTCTTTACATTACATTTACATTTAACCAAACTTTTTTCTGCAAAATTTTCCACTTTTGATAAAACGCAAAAAAATATTTCTTGTTACGGTTGTACTCTAAAAATCTGGCGCAAAACCTTTTCCTACTGATTTCTGAAAGGAAACTTCTTGAGTCGCAAAGAACCAGATTGTTTCCGTTCGATTGATTGTTGTTTCCTCCCAGAAACCTAGCAATCTACCAAAGATTCGTGTAATAATTCGATTTAAACAACTTCATTAAAAAGGGTAGAAATGACCCCTGACATCACTCTTCGTCCCTTCCGATCATTATTTAGATATTTAAGATAGGTTTTACAGAAACTTGCCTCATATTTAAATCGGGGTCAACAACTTGGAATCAGTTTCTACAAAATGTTTAGTGCATCAATATTCGCTAATGTTGACACAGATAATAGCCTATCTGATCCTTTTTATATAACTTTTGATTTTCCTCTTTTAAAAAGTTAAAATCATATATCAAACATAGTTTATATAGGCAGAAACCGTACATGACAATTAAATATAAATACCCCTTCGCATATTTTAAAAGCAATTTTTGATTGATTAAATGAAAATGTATCTACGTTTTCCTATTTAAATAATAATTTATAGCGTTTGGGAAGCGAAAATATCGCAATCGATATACATTTAACTATTGCATAATATTTCCCTACTGCATCCTATATAAACCCATTAAGTTTAGTTGTGATTTATGTAATTTCTATACTATTTGGTTTATGAAAAAAAAGTAATTTTAATATTACATTCGACAACACAGGGCGTACTGGACAAACGGCACTGCGATAATGCTCCAGCAAAGCCTCGAAGCGATAGATTAAAGGCGTGTTATGCTTTGGAGTTTAGTTTTGAAGATAGAAGCAGTTTAAGAGATTCAAAATTGGTAACGCCATTTATGAGCAATATTTATTTAAGCTCTCAATTCAAAGCGGAGAGGTCAAAATATTACAGTTTTCGTGCAAAATCCGTTGTTGTGGTCTTGTTAGACTATATTAACACTAACGAAAATCGTTTTCAAATGTGAACTCCAAAAATCTGTCCTAACATATTAGAAAATAATCTTTAAATATCGAAGTTAATATAAAACTGAGAGAATGGAGTAATATACCCCTAGGACAGCATAGAGTTCTATAGAACTTCAGGAATTCCTAACAAAATCAGAAGAAAAAATAAACCATTACAGCAATGTTCGTATTAATAATAAAGCGTACAGTATATATGTTTTCAAGCAGATATAGGATATTATCTTATCAATTTTACTGGCCAAGAAAAAAATAGCTTCTCATACATCGTTCTTCGCCACAACTATTAAAAATTCGATTCAATGACGAACTATTACTAAGTATTACAATATCACGCAAAATATGTACCTTTTTGGTTACTAATATAAAAAACTAAATGCACATCTACTTATAAATATATAAACCGAAATATATAATTTATGTGGCGTTCTTATAATAAACACTTCATGGTAATATTGCGCACACATACCACAGTCATTTCACAATACAAATGACATATGTTTTTACGGTTTCTGCACCAAACCCCTCGCATGCAGTCAGCACTTCGTTTCCTACACTTTTAAAACAGTATTTTATTCAAAAATATCAGTGAAAAAAAGTGTGATTCACAGCACAAAGCACCCGACGTAATAAATACAGTCTACCAGAAGCCTTCTGGTAGGTCTTGTTCCTTTAAAGGCGATTTCATATATTCCGCAAAATGACTATTTGTGTAAAGGCTTAGCGGTCTGCTCGATGCGGTCTGATTAATGGGTATATTTACCTGCAAAGGAACACGTATCAGGAACCGCAAGCGCCTTTTGACACCCTCGTGTCATGTTTGGTTACGTGATAAATTGTATTCCCACAAAACAATACTCGGCCATCTACGTTACCAAAGAAATGTATAATTAAATTCTGCCAGTCAGTTCAAAATTGTAATCTCTCCTGTCGGAAAACATGAAGGGGTAACTTAAAATTGTCTACAAGACGCGCAGTGCCGACAGTTTTATAGCTGAATAGAAACGAAGATACACATTTTGAAGGAGAATAGTTATGAATTACATGTATGGGTAAAATATAATCCTTGATTCGCAAGTGTGAGATAAGTAGATTGATTACCGACCAATACAAATTGCAACTTATATTCATGATGTGTGGGAATTGGGCAAATGCTCAAAGCTCGTTATATTCAACTATATGCTTCATGCCGCCCATGGATAACGTGATCCTAGGTCACGCCAGGCGCGAACGAGGTCGGAACAGCGCTTTTGATCAACTGCAATGTTAACCCGCTGTCATATGTGAAGCATGAAGCGAACTATTAATAAGCGCCCGCCTTATTTCTATTTTTTTTTCGGCTACAGTTTTTCGACTTTTGTAACTAACTTTATTGACGGAAAACGATATACTTTAAACACATAAAGGATATCGAAAAGTGTTAAATATTTAAGGGGCGTATCGTACAAAGAAAGAAAAGTCCAAAAGTCTTAATTAATATGAGTTTGCAAACAAATCGTTTTCAAGGCTTTCTTTCCCTGTTAATTACATATTATCTTGGTTTGTTTAAATTTTAACAGTTTGTATTAGCTTTCCCCTAATATATACGTATTTAAACGTTATACACTAGCAACAGAACATGTATTAATTATTTACATTGAATCATAAAATCATAGAGAACAAACTGAAATACTCTATAAAAAATCTACACAATCAAATACCACAATACCATCGGACCATTCTATCGATAAAATACAGCTATCGATCTTTGCTACTAAGGGCTTTAACAGTTCCTTCAAATAGCATTAATTACACCGAAGAGATTTCGATTATTAAAGAAATTGCACTAAAGCATTAAACTGATATATTAGTTAAATCGAAAAATTATAAATTTGCAATTTTATTTCGATGGTATATCAGATAAGCAATACAAAATTATAATGAAAACAAGCACATACATGCAATTTTTAGAACAACAAAGAAGAGGACTAATGATTCGTTAAAATCAGGGATTTACAAATTAAGTTCTGCGCTGTGTAATTATGTATACATAGGACAGACACTTAGAAATTGTAATACCAAATGTATGTCCTATAAAAACAAATACCCAGAAAAGTCTTAGTATGCGAAACATTTGTTGGAACACAACCGTGCACTAACATCATATAATACATTTTTACATACTGCAGTAATAAACATAAATTGAATAAAATGTCGGGCAAGCACGACGTGTTTTTAGCGAAGAATTTCCAAATCTGCCTTCCGAATAAATGTTTGGAAGACTTCACCATGGGGTGAGGGATGCCTACTGGTTCCTTTAAAAATACCCGTAGGATTGCTGGCTACCGAGATTAGTTTCCAGTCCAGAGTTTGAAGTGCAAACTTTGCTCATGGAAGAAAACACTGACACAAGTGTAGGAAATCTTTCTACCGAAGTGGGCATTAGCGGTCGTCTTGTTTGGACAATTCGACCTATCAACTTTTATATATCAATACCATATCCTTAATAACACTGAGCACCATACAACAATTGCATTCATTCTATGGTTTTTAAGAGTTGATGCGTAACATCACCTAGATTTCCTGGCTAACATCATTTTCACTAATGTAGCCAGATTCTCTATACATGGGAGTTTTAATTTCCATAATAACCACATTTGCTTAGATACGGATTCTCATCCTGTTGTTAAATCTAGATATCAAACATCTATTCAGTCTCAATATACAGCTGGGCATTTTAGATGAACTACCATAGGACCGATTATCTTACCAAATCAATTAACACGTTCGGAGCTAGCATAATTTATTGAAAAACATGTTACCTTTACCTTTGGACGATATGCAGAAATTCAACTTTTAGTGCATGCACTATGGAGCACCAAAGCACTTGTTATTAGGGAACACTTAGATGAACCCATTGATTAATAAAAGATTAGTGTACAGTGTACACAATATTGCTGCCGACTTACAACGCCGCATTGAACAGGTAGCCACATAATTCAAGCAAGAGTGCGGGGTTCCCTCCTAAGAAGCGTGAGATCTTTGCCAATATAAAAGGAGAGAATTCCCTACAACTGCTTAAAAATTTTAAGATAAAACTCTGATTGTTGTTTTCGTTAAATAGGTAGATATATAATAAAACCTAAAACACAAAATCGCGTATATTTCGTAAACGCCCACATTGATTCAGACTTTTGGACTTGTTTTTGGTCGTATTATAGCACCTTTAAATATTTACTGCCTTATTTTCATTACAATATGTATCAATTAAAAAATGCAAATAAAGTAATAGGCATAATATGCAAACATATATACGAAACCGCTTCCTAATTACAATGAAACCAATAAAAATTCACTCCCTGAAATCACATTCAACATTCAGAGTGTGAACGAAATTTGCATTTTATGAAATGACTTAAATTAATCTCATAACTTTATTAGAAACCCTAAGAAAAAAAAAGTAATTTCTCCGAACTTAGTTTTTTAAGTATCCCATCGGAGAGAACTTTGAGCAGACGAGTTTTCCACTTTCATTGAGTATTCTGGCAAGATTATAATCCTTGACCTACGCATCGAGGGTAAATGTTTCTCGAGAGAGCGATCATTTATTACTCCAGCGTCTGGGTCTCGAATTATCGTCCGCGTCCAGATTTATACGAAGAAAAACTAAAAATATACGGAAGAAGGTGTGACCACATTTAGCCATGAACAGTATTTCATAGCTTGATACACAATAAAAAACATGTTTGCTCTAAAAATATACTATACATGCCGTTTTTATATACAGGGTGTCCGGTTACTACACCGAAAACTCTCGACTGCAGTTTCGACGGACTAAATAGAGACGATCTATCGAAAAAAAGGTGAATAAAAAGTTTTTAGTTTTCGAGTTATAAGGCTTCAAAGTCGATGGAAAAAAAATGGTTATTTCTTTACTGTGTCCAAATGAGTCAACGAATCTTCTTCAAACTTGGTATGATATTGGATGCCATTAGGGTGGTCCTTATTGTAAAATATCGTCAAAATTTACAAATCGTATCACA
>JABXWE010030324.1:0-16302 GCA_014611495.1 Limonius californicus
GCAACGCGACCCTTCATTCCCCCAAAAGATTGCACCATAATTCGAAATATCATGCAAATGTTCTAGAATCATTCGGCACGTAAATTCTCAGAAGCGTCTAAGGTCAAGCGCGAACAAAGCAATATTCGGCAATTTCGACTTACAAAAAGGAACTCTCAACATAACTCCTAGAAAACGCAAAATAACGAAAATTGTATCCAACATAAAATTGCAATTAAAATAACGTTTTTAATTCCTACGGAGCGGCAATCAAATTACGAAATTAATTCAAGTGTAGCGGCAAATTTTAAAAGAACATAACAACTCCTTTTGCGGTGGTAACAACACTTATATGGGCATGTTCACTGTTTTGATGAAATATTACTTTTTTCTTCGGTTAACCTTTTCACTGATATTTTTATATTTTTGTCCAATTGGTTCAAAAAGTTAAAGTGGTATTCTCTCATTATGATGTAGTTCTTTGTAAGAAGATATACAGATATTATTTCTGTAGTATTCCGGAAAACTAGTGCCACTGCTATTGCAGACGACTTTACAGAGATTGACTTCTTTGGTGACGGAGAATCGCGACGTTTGCATTGGTTGGATTGTTACTCTCTTTCGGGTGTATAGTGGTGAACCAGTTGTAGTGGTTAACTAGGATTACAAATTAACGTAGAAAATGGCAGCCTTCTTAAAATTTTCCAAATAACTTTGAGAAACTTGCATTCTATTTAGGTTCTAATTAATTATTAAAAAATTCAGAGTCTTAGTAATTTTTTTATTACTATAAAGTTTCATTACAACTAGTCTAGACGACCAACCAGCGATTTTTATCTAACTTAAAGTAATTAAATGATATGTTAAGAATTCACTCACCGGTGTCCTCCCATTTCTATTTTGCAACACTTTCTTCATGTGTTAGCACTTCACTTTTGTTCTGCTCATTTCACTGACACTCTCACGTCTCTTTACACTAGCTCTAATGATTTTTTGCCTTTTTCACCTTTTTCAGTAGATCTGTACGTGGTCATTAAGCCTGGTCTTGTGCTCCTGGGCAAGGTTTTTATTTTTTCTGTCACGGCTTTTATCCCTAGATGCCTGCGGATATCACTGTATCTAGCGTACCAGGGCGCATCTACGATTCTCCTCAGCACTTTATTCTGGAAATTTTGAATTTGGTTGATGTGATGTCCTCTGTGTTCATTATTACTTCTTTGAAGTAGTAGCTTTATTGCTATTTCTTAATTTTAAATTTTATTATCTCTCAGAGTTTGATTTTAGCATTTTTTCTTGCTGCTCGAACTTTTTTCCTGTTGTTCTGGTTTTGCCATTAGCCTTTGCAGTAGCTGGTTTGTCGACACTTCTGTTTCCTGTGAATTTTCCTCCTTTTCTGTAGTAGCTGGAAATGCTTTTGGATCCTCTCTCCTCAGTGGCCTATTTTATGTATTCCATTCTTTTATGTTGTTTCGTTTCTTATCTTCTGCGGCCTTTTAGCTACTTCGCATCCTCTATAGCTGGCTGGGCGAGCTTTGTCTTGGCACATTTTGTTTGCAGTTTTTATTCATTCTGCATTCTTTTGTGTGGTGTTTTCCAGCACATTTCACGCATCTTGATCCCTTGTTGCAGAATCTTTAGGTGTGTCCATAAGTTTGGCATTTCTTACACTGGGGACTAGTTTTGATTTTCTTAGAGATTCTATTGCAAGCTTCAAGACATATATTTTTTAATGTCCTTGTCGTTTCTGAGGCTTGGCATAAGAAGCGGGAGAGGTTTCTTCTTTTTTCTCTGCCGAATATTAACGGTTTTTATTATTTTGTATCCTTGGCGAAATAAGTCTCCTACTATGTGTTCTGGGCGCATGATGGGTGTAGTTTTCTTGCCATTCTTTTATGTTTCTTGTTTTGTTTATTTTCGTATGAGTGCCGAAAGTGTTTTTTTTTCTTGGTATGTTTGTTAAAGTAGTCACAATGCACTAGAACTAGAAACTAGAACTAGAACTAGAAAAGGATGCAGTGTCACAACTTAGGGTTTTCATTTTTATCCTACTCTGGTCTTCTTACATTGCGACTACTATAGTCGTCTATATTCTTCTGCACACTCTACGTTCATTCTCACCTGCTCGTTATTCACATAATCTCATCTGCTCGTTATTCATCATAACTGCTTGAAATGTAATCTTTTCTGACTTTAATTCGCGTTGCAATCCGCCATAGTCTTTAATTTGGCTAAGAGCAATTGGCGGCGGTTTCGGTATTTTTAATGCATTTTCTTTTTGTGGTTGGTTGGTTTCCTGCTGTTGTTTTGGTGACATTTCCTGTGATGTAGTCCTTTTTTGTGTTATTTTTCTTTTTGTGTTCTTTGTCCTTTTGTGTTCTTTTTCTTTTTGTGTTCTTTTCCTTTTTGTTTTTTTTTCCCTTTTTGTGTTCTATTTCTTTTCCTTTGTCACTCATTCCGTTTCTCTGATGAGTTCGTCTTCATCAGTGTAATATTCTTTTTCTTGTTCTTGGTGCCTTTGTTTCAACTGTGCACTTGGGGTTAAGTTTAGCAATTACAGAAACTCTTAATCGCTACTCCAAAACTACGCCAGGGATTCTTTGATAGTGTAGCTTTTTTTGACCGTCGACTGTGAAGGTTCTCTTCTATGCTTTCTCATCAGGTTTAAATTGGGAGTTTACTTAACTTTACAACTCACGAGTCTCTATTCTCGACATTTTTATAATTCTACAGCACGATATTACTATCTTCCATTAAAAGAAAACCCACAACTACTTTTATTCTAGACACTGTACACAAACAACTACTTGACAGAACGACTTGATATTTTGCAACAGTGCATGTAATAGAAAAAATAGATACTTGCTATGGTATTTTTAGATCCAGTGTTACGGTCCAATCGAGCTTTTTCGACGTTTCGTAACTAACTTGATGGAAAAGGGTCTACAGCTTCGCTCAGAGGAGTAGGGAGAGTTCGTGAAAATCGCTTATAGGAGAAAATCTTTAGTCCAGCTGATTGTGTAGGTACTCGTGGAAGGCCGAGAAGCCAACAGCTCACGGGAATGGAACCTACCTTTATTGTGCCTCCGCCTATATATTTAAAGCTTGCAAAATTCTTACACCAGCAAGTACAAAAGACACAATAAGAGACAGTAAACTTTAAAACACATATAATGAAATGGTTGACATATGACAATACAACGAAATGACAAGTTATAACACAAAAAGTTTGAATTACAGAATTTTAATTCTTGAACGTTCAGAAAAACTCGCCGCTGTTGACGCACAATATTTATGTTGTAATGAATCTGTGTGGCCAACGGCGTAGAGTTTACAGGAAAATCACAACATATAAAACAAAATTTCTCTCATATTTTATACTTCAAACAAATACAGTCCACAACTGAAGGTCGCTTCCTGTTTCCAGATACCAAAAAAGATTCAATGATATTGAATTTTGCAAGTTGCACGTAGGCTTTCGCTTCACAAAACACAAAACTTTAGTTTTTACTTTGAACTTCCGGTGAATGGCTTAAAGCGAGGCCGGCACAATAAGACGGCGATTTCCAAAAAAATAGGGGAAGGAAGATAACGTTCTTCGGGGCAGCGTTGGAACGGGATGTAGTTGTTACGCTCCTGTAGAGGGCTAAGTTGCTTTCAACGAGGTCAGTTAATGTGGAGACAGAAGCGAGATTTCCGGACGACGCGAACGAACCAAAGTCCAGCAAAACACTTGCACGATTTCTTTATTTCCTTTTCACTTCACAAAGATCCGAACTGAATTCGACAGGAGCAATTAACTTGATTGTCCAGCACCAAAGCGAACCTTCTGTTATTTTTATTTATCCGACCTTAAGTCGACTTGGTTATGCTCTACAGCACACGGTAATACAACAAACTTAACAGAGGCGCCACTGAAGGAAAACAAACTATCTTCCAAGTTACGTCCGTCAATCTCGAAGGTCTGGCTTCCACCGACTTTCTTTACGGCCCCCGTACGGGAGACCGGAGCCATCAGAGGTGTAAAATTGACTGAATCAAAAGCGCAATGAGAACCTGCAATCTCCCCTCAAAATTGCACCATAGTTTGAAATGTTATGCAAGTAGTTCTAGAAGGAATTTTTAACACGTGAATTCTCGGAAGCGTCCGAGGTCGAGCGCGGAAGAAAAACAAGAGTCTGCAATTTTAACACAAAGGAAACTATTAACACATCTCAAACTTCGAAAGACACAACAAAATACCGAAATGGTAACCCAAAATAAGACTTCAATTAAAATAGCGTTACTAATTCTGACGAAGCGGCAAACAAATGACGGGATTAATTCATTCGTATAAAGCGGCACATTTTAAAATGAACATAACATCAGATATACCATACGTAATTCTTAGAACTTCTTAAATAAACCTCGTAAATTGACAAAATGAAATAGGTTTCTTTTAAAACAAGGGTTACTTTATATAAAACCGACTATACATTTACCAACGTACCAGACGTACGGGTAATAGCAGACAGTATTTGGAGTTGCATCGACTACGGAAACGGAATATACAGATCTATTTTTGCATGACTACAATTTTAAATGAATTTCATTACCGGAAGAAGAAAATCTACTAAACAAACCTTTACTATTACGGTTATTACTTGAAAAATTGAAAATGAATCTCATAACCTACGCAATCCAATTCAGTTCGCAATAAAATAAGTTGCTGCAAGTAATTCCAGCTTGCATTTCCGTTCCAGAACCATAAACCACATTGTCTCGTGGGATGAGACTCTAAGACAATATCTTTCCATAGTTTGTACTCGTATGCAAAACTTCCCATGCAACTTCATTGAATTTGAGAACGTAATTGCAGTTTAGTGCTCTGCGACCATATGAGCATCACATCCGAATCTACCGTGTTCAGGAACTTGGCAAATAAAGTTCTCTTGAATGAGGCTAATAGGGAACATTATAAGGCTTGCAAGTTTGGCCACGAGCCAAGCACCTGTTGGGTTATATATTTCAGGAAAGCTGCTAACGCGACGTTTCCTCGCCCGTCCCTAATCGTGAAAATGGTTACATCTCATGCGAAGGTCGAGGAGAACCTTGCGAAATATTCTGCTTACGCGAAGGTTGTTAAAGGATTGTTTGTATTTTACCAAATGTATACATTTTTCGTGGATGCTAAAATAAAACTCAGTTTATGTCCACTTTTCACCTTGAAATTAAAAATAGACAAGATATAATGGAGAAAGAAAAATTAAAAGAGAGCTCGCGTTCAATTTCCTGCGACAGAAGTAAATATGAACCAAAAATTGTTTAGTGCTTTGTTGTATATCAAAGCGAGAATTTTCTTTTATCATTAAAATTTTATGTCTGTTGTATGTTACGTGGCACGTTTAGGAAATTATGCGCGTTTTTACAACCACCCTTTCATTTCCATTTTGCGAAATTTACGTTAAATATGTTTTAATATGAATAAATCCAATTATTTATTGTTGTATGTGAATCAGCGTTGTACTTTTCATCTTACCTGTGGATATAAAGTGAATTTTAAGTAAATAGCCGTCAAATCCAATTTTGATGTGGGTCGGCTTAATTTTTCGACATGATTCTGTTTTTAACTTCGAATGACGTTTATAACTGTCACAATGTGGTTAAATATGAAAGTTCCTTCCACTTACATCTTGTAAGTAATTTTACCTCGATGGGACTTATAATTAGACTTCGTCAGTAATTACTGAAAAATTCAATCATCGACTTGACTTGACATAAAACATGTTTTGTATTCAAAATTGTACAAGCGGTTATAATTTTGATAAGTGCTGCGTTTCATGAATTACGCAAATGTTTTTTACTTTCACATCAGAAGTCTGTTGCTTACGTGTGAGTCCGTATACATAGATGAAATCGGAGGGGCATACTGCAGTGTTGGTTCTCCCGAAAAGTGTGTTGATTATTTAAACTTAAATAATTTATTTCTTTTGTCCTGGTGTTTAGATGGTAAATTGTTAAAATTTAAAAGGGTAAGCACAGATTTTATTTTACCAAATGTATATATTTTTGTGGAAGCTATAATAAAACTCAATTTATGTCCACTTTTCACTTTGAAATTAAAAATAGACAGGATGTAATGAAAAAAGAAAAATTAAAAGAGAGTTCGCGTTCAATTCCCTGCGACAGACGTAAATATGAACCAAAAATTGTTTAGTGCTTTGTTGTATATCAAAGCGAGAATTTTTTCTTTTATCATTAAAATTTTATGTCTGTTGTATGTCACGCGGCACGTTTAGGAAATTATGCGCGTTTTTATAAACAGCCCTTTCATTTCCATTTTGCGAAATTTACGTTAAATATGTTTTAATATCAATAAACCCAATTATTTATTGTTGTATGTGAATCAGCGTTGTATGCGTTTTTAGCTTACCTGTGGATGAAAAGTGAATTTTAAGTAAATAGCTGTCAAATCCAATTTTGATGTGGGTCGGCTTAATTTTTCGACATTCTTCTGTTTTTAATTTCGAATAACGTTTATAACTGTCACAATGTGGTTAAATTTGAAAGTTCCTGCCACTGGGAGAAAAGTTTAACACCTTTTAAGTAATTTTACCTCGATGGAACTTATAATTAGACTTCGTCAGTGATTACTGAAAAATGTAAACATCGCCTTGACATAAAACATGTTTTGTAATCTAAATTGTACAAGACGTGATAATTTTGTTAAGTTCTGCGTTTCATGAATTACGCAAATGTTTTTTACTTTCACATCAGAAGTCTGTTGCTTACGTGTGAGTACTCATACATAGATGAAATCGGAGCGGCGTACTGCAGTGTTGGTTCATCCGAAAAGTGTGTTGATTATTTAAACTTAAATAACTTATTTCTTTTGTCCTGGGTGTTTAGCTGGTAAATTGTTAAAATTTAAAAGGGTAAGCATAGATTTTATTTTGCCAAATGTATATATTTTTGTGGATACTAAAGTAAAACTCAGTTTACGTCCACTTTTCACCTTGAAATTAAAAATAGACAGGATGTAATGAAAAAAGAAGAATTAAAAGAGAGTTCGCGTTCAATTTCCTGCGACAGAAGTAAATATGAACCAAAAATGGTTTAGTGCTTTGTTGTATATCAAAGCGAGAATTTTCTTTTATCATTAAAATTTTATGTCTGTTGTATGTTACGCGGCACGTTTAGGAAATTATGCGCGTTTTTGCAAACACCCTTTCATTTCCATTTTGCGAAGCCCGACAGCAATATAACTAAAATAAAGAAATTTAAATTTAAACTTGGTTTCATTACCCCGCAATGTTTGTAGGTGCAGATTTTACGATTCCTTCATTTTACGAGGAGCTGTAAATCCTTGTTCTTTTTCATTAGTTTTTATGAAAGTCTGCAGAGTAGAGGGAAGCACAGCGCGGACTATCAGAGAAAGTGGCTGTTTTGTACTTACCCAGCAGTTAAAAACGCAAAATGCCTCTGTTTTGCATTTTTGTCAAATAATTTTGATGCCTGAGCTGCACCTTAATTTCTTGTGAGAAACGGCGCAATTAGTTAACGAGGAAGAAATGGGAATATTAGTCATTTGCATTCTCATCTCTACTATTAGTTTTAGTCGAGCTCATCATTTCAGCAGGAATTGAAATCCCTGGATAGAATAGTAGTTGACGTATTTGAGTTACACAAGCTCCATTCAAATGTAAGTGTTTTCTAAGTTGATATACTCACGTCTAACTTCTCTTAGAATTGACTAAAATAAGACTGATATTAATTTTATCTATTTTCGCGTGGAAATTCTGCATGAATGTCTGAATTACGAAGCAACTTTATAAACATGGATTATGAGCTAATTCAAATAAACAAAATCGTTCGTTTTGAGCGAGACACAAAGCAGATTGCAATATGAACACAGTAATTCGTTTCGAAATTAAAATTTCCTTTTCAATTTTGTGCTCCATATCCAGTTATGCCAGTGTATTTCGACACAAAGAGCTTGCGTATCTTGAGAACTTTTACTATATTCTGAACATTCCAAATTAGATTCTATAGTAAATAAAGAGATTATAAGGGGTGATACGCGCTTTAGTACGTTTCCAACAGCTTTTCTAAGCGGCTGGATTATTTTCTCACAATGGATCTTATATGGAAGAAATTGAAAGCAAAATATGACAACTTTGTTATTTCGTTTTCAACATTGTGATGCTCAGAATTACTTGCTGAAATTGGTTCTTCTGGAAAAACAGGAGATGGGATCTCCGCGCTGTAAAAGTCAGAAGGTTGTCTTTTCTTTCGTAATAACCGAAAAGAGCTGCACTTGTATGATATCCTGTAATTACAAAAAATAAAATAAAAGACTGTATAGAATGACTATCTAGAGTTATAGTAATTAAACTGATGAATGAAAGGTCTTTCCTTTTTTAGATCTTTCGGCGAATAAAACTGGTACTAACAAAGGAAAAAAAGAAAAATAAGTAACAGAAAAATAGTTTTGCTTTTATTTAGCGGGTAATCGAATTTGATAATAACAGTTTTATATGTGAAAATGGGTTTTCTTAGAACATTTATGATACTAAATAACAAATCTAATATCCCTAATATCCAATAGAAGCTCTTCTAACTATAGTCAAATACCATTAGAGTTAATATATAACGACACGGCTTTATTTTTCCAGCAACCTATAACTTGGTAATCGAACTTTGATTTTTACTTTCCCATAGATTCAATTTTAAAAACGTATTTTGATCGTGAAATATGTATTGAATAAAATGGGTTTTATAAAATGTGTATCCATATCTATGTGCTGGTGCATATAACTCGAAAAGTATTGTAATAAAATTTTAAATTTCCAAGGAAAACTCTTTCTCTAAAATCCTTATGAATTTTTGAAAATTTCTATTGACAGTTTACGATTTCTGAAAATTTCAACCTATGATCCAGCAGTTGCTATAAACTACAGATCATTTAAGAGCTTTTACATGGTCGAATTTTGATATGCTCAAAATTGTTAAGGCGAAAAATCACTGTGAAAGAAGTGGACTTCCAAAATGGTTATAATTTTGAAAAAATGTTTCTCTAAAGCTTCTACGATTTACTGAAAATTTTAACAGACTATCTAGTTTCTATAAACTATGGGTAATGTAATAGCTGTCACGCGGTAAAATTTTAATAGGAGCATATCTTTTGAGCTTAAATACTACATACTGTGAAAATGGAAATAATCCAAAATTGTTATAATCCTGAAAAAACATTTCTCTGGAGCTCCTACCAATTAATAAAAACTTTAGCAGACGATCTATAGTTGCTGTAAACTATGGATCATTTGAAAACTCTTGCATACTAGAATTTTAATAGGAACAAAACTGTTGGACTTGATACTACTGTGCAAAATTGATATAATTTTGAAGAAATCATTTCTATATAGCTTCTACCATTTAATAAAAATTTTAAGTGACGATCTAGTTGCCATAAAGCATGGGTCATTTGACAGCTCTTAGACAGAAGAATTGTAATAGGAACAAAAGTATTGGGCTTAAATACTACTGTAAAAATGAAAAATATCCAAAATTGTGACACTTTTGAAAAAACAGTTCTTTGTAGCTGATACCATTTAATGAAACTTTTAACCGACGATCTACAGTTGCTATAAACTTGGGTCATTTAAAAGCTCTTGCATAGTAGAATTTTAATAGAAACACAACTGTTGAACTTGAATACTACTGTAAAAATGGCAAACATCCAAAATTGTGATACTTTTGAAAAACCAGTTCTCTATAGTTCCTACCATTGATTGAAAACTGTAACGACGATCTGCAGTTGCTATAAAATATGGGTCATTTGAAATCTCTTGCGTAGTAGAATTTTAATAGGAACAAAGCTGTTGAGCTTACATACTACTGTAAAATTGGTAAACATCCAAAATTGTGATACAGTGAAAAACCAGTTCTCTGTTCCTACCATTTAATGAAACTTTTAACCGACGATCTACAGTTGCTATAAACTTGGGTCATTTAGAAGCTCTTGCATAGTAGAATTTTAATAGAAACACAACTGTTGAACTTGAATACTACTGTAAAAATGGCAAACATCCAAAATTGTGATACTTTTGAAAAACCAGTTCTCTATAGTTCCTACCATTGAATGAAAACTGTACCGACGATCTGCAGTTGCTGTAAAATATGGGTCATTTGAAAACTCTTGCGTAGTAGAATTTTAATAGGAACAAAGCTGTTGAGCTTAAATACTACTGTAAAATTGGTAAACATCCAAAATTGTGATACAGTGAAAAACCAGTTCTCTGTTATTCTTACCATTTAATGAAACTTTTAACCGACGATCTACAGTTGCTATAAACTTGGATCATTTAGAAGCTCTTGCATAGTAGAAATTTAATAGAAACAGAACTGTTGAACTTGAATACTACTGTAAAAATGGCAAACATCCAAAATTGTGATACTTTTGAAAAATCAGTTCTCTATAGTTCCTACCATTTAATGAAAACTGTAGCCGACGATCTGCAGTTGCTATAAAATATGGGTCATTTGAAAGCGCTTGAATAGTAGAATTTTAATAGGAACAAAACTGTTGAGCTTAAATACTAGTTACTATAAGAATGGCAAACATCCTTAATTGTGATACTGTTAAAAAATTAGTTCCTACCATTTCGTGACAATTTTAACCGACGATCTACAGTTGCTATAACCTGTGGGTCATTTGAAAGCTCTTGTATAGTAGAATTTTAATAGAAACCAAACTGTTAAGCTTAAATACTACTGTAAAAATGGCAAACATCCAAAATGGTGATACTTTT
This sequence comes from Limonius californicus, assembly GCA_014611495.1. NCBI lineage: Eukaryota > Metazoa > Arthropoda > Insecta > Coleoptera > Elateridae > Limonius > Limonius californicus. The sequence continues at coordinate 10,767 of JABXWE010030324.1, forward strand.
GAGATACCAGTTCTCTATAGTTCCTACCATCTAATGAAAATTTTAACCGAGAATCTACAGTTGCTATAAACTATGGGTTATTTGAAAGCTCTTGAATAGTAGAATTTTAATAGGAAGGAAACTGTTGAGCTTAAGTACTAGTTACTATAAAAATGGCAAATATCTCAAATAGTGATACTTTTGAAAAAGCAGTTCTCTACCATTTAATGAAAATTGTAACCGACGATCTACAGTTGCTATAAACTATGGGTCATTTGAAAGCTCTTGAATAGTCGAATTTTAATAGGAACAAAACTGTTGAGCTTAAATACTAGTTACTATAAAAATGGCAAACATTCTTAATTGTAATACTGTTGAAAAACCAGTTCTCTGTTGTTCCTACCATTTAATGAAAATTTTAACCGACGATCTACAGTTGCTATAAAGTATAGGTCCTTTGAAAGCTCTTGAATAGTAGAATTTTAGTAGGAACAAAACTGTTGAGCTTAAATACTAGTTACTATAAAAATCGCAAACATCCAAAATTGTGATACTTTTGAAAAACCAGTTCTCTATAGTTCCTACCATTTAATGAAAACTGTAACCGACGATCTACGGTTGCTATAAAATATGGGTCATTTGAAAGCTCTTGCGTAGTAGAATTTTAATAGGAACAAAACTGTTGAGCTTAAATACCAGTTACTATAAAAATGGCAAATATCTCAAATAGTGATACTTTTGAAAAAGCAGTTCTCTACCATTTAATGAAAATTTTAACCGACGATCTACAGTTGCTATAAACTATGGGTCATTTGAAAGCTCTTGAATAGTAGAATTTTAATAGGAACAAAACTGTTGAGCTTAAATACTAGTTACTATAAAAATGGCAAACATTCTTAATTGTGATACTGTTGAAAAACCAGTTCTCTGTTGTTCCTACTATTTAATGAAAATTTTAACCGACGATCTACAGTTGCTATAAAGTATGGGTCTTTTGAGAGCTTTTGAATAGTAGAATTTTAGTAGGAACAGAACTGTTGAGCTTAAATACTAGTTACTATAAAAATGGCAAATATTCTTAATTGTAATACTGTTGAAAAACCAGTTTTCTATGGTTCCTACCATTTAATGAAAATTTTAACCGAGGATCTACAGTTGCTATAAACTATGGGCTATTTGAAAGCTCTTGAATAGTAGAATTTTAGTAGGAACAAAACTGTTGAACTTAAATACTAGTTACTATAAAAATGGCAAACATTCTTAATTGTGATACTGTTGAAAAACCAGTTCTCTGTTGGTCCTACCATTTAATGAAAATTTTAACCGACGATCTACAGTTGTTATAAAGTATAGGTCTTTTGAAAGCTCTTGAATAGTAGAATTTTAATAGGAACAAAACTGTTGAGCTTAAATACTAGTTACTATAAAAATGGCAAACATCCTTAATTGTGATACTGTTGAAAAATCAGTTCTCTGTTGTTCCTACCATTTAATGAAAATTTTAACCGATTATCTACAGTTGCTATAAACTATGGGTCATTTGAAAGCTCTTGAATAGTGGAATTTTAGTAGGAACAAAACTATTGGGCTTACTAGTTACTATAAAAATGGCAAACATCCTTAATTGTGATACTGTTGAAAAATTAATTCTCTTTTGTTCCTACCATTTCATGACAATTTTAACCGACGATCTACAGTTGCTATAAAGTATAGGTCTTTTGAAAGCTCTTGAATAGTAGAATTTTAATAGGAACAAAACTGTTGAGCTTAAATACTAGTTACTATAAAAATGGCAAACATCCTTAATTGTGATACTGTTGAAAAATCAGTTCTCTGTCTCTGTCTTTTAACCGACGATCTACAGTTGCTATAACCTGTGGGTCATTTGAAAGCTCTTGCATAGTAGAATTTTAATAGAAACAGAACTGTTACGCTGAAATACTACTGTAAAAATGGCAAACAAGAAAAATTGTTATAATTCAGAAAAAAACATTTGTTTACCTACCATTTAATGAAAATTTTAAGTGACGTTCTGGCTGCTATAAATTATAGGTCATTTGAAAGCTTTTGGACATTGAATTTTAATGGAAACAAAACTGTTGAGCCTACATACTACTGTAATAATGGCAAATATCCAAAATTGTTAAATTTTGAAAAAACCTTTTTTCTGTAGCTCCATCATTTAATGAAACTTTTAACTGACGATCTAGTTGCTACAAATTATAGGTCATTTAAAAGCTCTTAGGCAGTAGAACAAAACTGTTGAGCTTTGCTGCTACTGTAAAATTGGCAAACATCCAAAATTATTATAACTCTGGAAAAAACATTTCTGTATAGCTCCTACCATTTAATGAAAATTTTAAGTAACATTCGAGTTGCTATAAATAATAGGTCATTTAAAAGACCTTAGAAAGTAGAATTTTAATGGGAACAAAACTGTTGAGCTTAAATACTAGGTACTGTGAAAATGGCAAAGATCCAACGTTTTAAAAATTTTGAAGAAACCATTTTTCTGTAGCTCCTACCATTTAATGACAATTGCAACTGACGATCCAGTTGTTATAAACTAAGCGTCATTTCAAAGCTTGAACACACTCTAATTTTAATAGGGACATAGCTGTTGAACTCAAAAACTGTGAAAGTGATGAACTTCCAAAATTGATATATTTTTGAAAAAACTGTTTATCTGCCATTTTTAGAAAATTCAACTAATGATCTGGTTGCTATAAACTACAGATCATGTGGAAGTTATCTGAAAATGTTATGTATGTATTTCAACGCATAGTATGTATATGCTCAAAAGCACAGCCGATAGAAATAACACCTAATTGTTTTTGAATAAGCTGATTATTTCAGACAAAACCGGATGTGAAACAAACTTCATATTACATAACACAGGCCTAAAATTTCAGTTTTCCACAATATTGAAACGCCGAAAAATAACTTAGATCCGTAAATGTAGATCGTAATGATTAGTAATAAAAACATGTATACAAAGGAAAATATTTTCAAGAAAGTTAGAATGTGGAAGCATTTCGCCCATTTATTTGTTTTACAAGATATTCGTAAAACTTTCTACCGACAAAGCTTCAAGGAATGGTTGATTTTCATGGCGCTTTTCTAATGGGGAGATGATATTGAAAAAATTAGTAATGAACAGATGTCGGGATACGAAATTACAACTCGGCAAAACCATCTTGTTTCAAAAGAGGCAACAAACAATTTTCACATAAAGGTTTATGACACCCTAGCGGCATCATATCGTGAAAATGAAAAGAAGAAAAGACCGCATATTCTTCCTAAGACAGCAGATGCAAACGAGCTTTAACGGGCATTAGAATAGAAATTTGTGTTTTTATACACAGAACTGTAATTGTTTAATATTAATACACGCCACGGAGCTTGCAGCCTATTAAAGGTCTCTGAATGCTTTTCAAACTTGCTCATATTTGTGGACCAAATAGTTTACTCATGATTCCAATTAATTATTTTGATTTTATTAAAGTTATTTCAGAACTACCTCATTTTAAAATTGCTATTAACAGTTAGATATTTTTTAAAATATTCAAGCTGAAAAATTACCATATCGCTGGAAATTAACAAATTATTATACAGTATAGAAAATTAATCATTTTCATGTATACTATGCTAATAATACTTCAATTTTAAAAGCATAAACACTACGTCAATTTTATGTTTTGCGTGGAATGTTCAAAAGTAGTTGTTCAAATATTTACCTTTTGTTTGAAATACTATGATAAAGCACTATAAATTGTGTGAAATTAATTACAAGCCTTGAATAATCGATACATTAATATGGGTTTACTGAGATACGATGTCTACTATTTAGTCGCTAGTTACATTTTCGCCCGCTGTACTGTATTGCTTGAAGGGAAACACTAAAATCTGCAACCAACCTTGCAAAGACGATAAAGTAGCATGCAATTATTGCAAATGTTAACGGTCCCGCCTTGTAATTCTACAATTATATTGTAGAGTATGTTATTACATAAAACAGTAACGTAGACAAAACGAGTATTCAACATGTTAAGGATAATTATTTTGCTTGAATACCTGAGTAGGAATAATAGGTTTACAAGATAAATTAATATATGCAAGTCGGGTATAAAAATATTAGGTTTTTAGGACTTATAATCGAGTAAATACATGTTTTTTCCTTGTATTGTTTGAATATTGCATATAAAAACGAAATACGTAAGATTATCCTTTTTGTGGTAATATTGGTATCATGCACACTATAAACTTTGAGAGCGCGGTATAATCAGAGGTTACGTTAAAATTACAAATCACACGCAGTATTAATAGAATAATTGTAGTAACCTTGATCCCGAGAATTAAAGTTGTGCGTTTTCAATACTGTAAACTTTAATACCTGTTTTAAAATTGGAATTACGTTTATTTTACGAATAAATAAATATGGTGTTTATGCTATTTTCAAACTCCAGAAATGACTTTTAAGTGAAACTAGCTGTCTAATGTGTCTCTCTTTCTCATTTTTTAAATAATCTTGTGCTTATCTGCTCTTGTCAGATAGCTGTACGTACGATTGGTTGCATATTCTAACGGTTTTAATTTATTGAAGTAGATATCTAAAGTGCTTCTCTTTCCCAATTTTTGTAATAATTTTCTGCTTATATGCTCTGGCCAGATATAATGTACAGTTGGTTGCATGTTCTATCGGACTTAATTTATTAAACAAACTATCTAAAGTGCCTTTCTCTCCCAATTTTGATAATAATCGTATACTTATCTGTTCTTGTCAGACAGCTGTACGGTTGGTTGCATATTCTAACTTTTTTCCCCAAACTTGTATTAACTTTGTGCTTAGCTGCTGTCGCCAGACATATCTATGGTTGACTCATGGTTGCATACCCTAACGATTTAATTTATTAAACTAGCTATATAAACTGTCTCTTTTTCCCAATTTGTATAATAATTTTGTGCTTATTTGCTCTTGTCAGACATACGTATGGTTGCTTGTATATTCTACCTTTTTTCCCAACTTGTGTTAACTATGTGCTTATATCTTCCCGTCAGACATATTTAGGGTTGATGGTTGGTTGCATACTCTAATGATCTTAATGTGTTAAACTGCCTCTTTTTCCCAAATTTTATAATAATTGTGTGCCTATCTGCTTTCGTAAGACATACCTATGGTTGGTTGCATACTCTAATGATATTGCTTTATTAAACTAGCTAACTAAACTGTATCCCTTTCCTAATTTATATAATAATTTTGTACTTGTCTACTGTGCTTGTTGCATATTCTAACTTTTTTCCCAACTTGCATTAACTACATGTATGTGCTTATATGTTCTCGTCAGATATATCTATGGTTGATGGTTGCTTGCATACTCCCACGATCTTAATTTATTAAACTAGCTACCTAAACTGTCTCTTTTTCCCAATTTGTATAATAATTTTGTGCTTATCTGCTCTAGTCAGACATATGTATGGTTGGTTGCATATTATAACTTTTTTCGCAACTTGTATTAACTATGTGCTTATATGTTCCCAACAGATATCTATGGTTGAT
>JABXWE010030325.1:0-12988 GCA_014611495.1 Limonius californicus
CAGCATGCACCCTAAACTTAATTAACTGAAATGCGGTCGCCCCAGCTGAGATTCGAAACCACAGCGGAACGACTACAATTCGTGTGGCCTCGAGTGGCAACGCGTTGCTGCGCTAGACCACCGAGGTCCCAATCGGTAAACTATTATATTCCTTTCCCTGTCCCTACTGGCGCTTAAATTCATCTGAACTCTGGAAAGAAAAATGCAACCAATTTATGAGACAATGCGTATAGTATATCACAAAATAAAGTTGTTGGGAAGTCTTGGAATTGTTTTTAATTTTAAGAACATTAGATCAAACTGGATATTGAGATTGGTTGAATTACTTCTTTTCACTAAATTTAGTACAGATATGTCGTAAATGTAGGTTGATTAGCGATTCTTTTCATCAGTTTTTATGATTTTTTCGATACTGTTTTTCACTTTATATCAATCTTAGATACTTCCTACTAAAAAGTCCCAAAAATAAAGAACTTCTATTAATGTAGCTACGATGACAAGAGGAAACACTAATTTAAGATATTTTGGCTCACTTTAGGAGTCCCTAAATTTACCAACATGGTCTGCATAAATTTTTAGCTTACAAATGACAATAGGTTTAAAAATACCCATTAACTTAGTAGTATGTAAAATACTTTCAAATATACGTATCTTTTAAATATAGCCTATTGTGAAATTTTGAACATATTACAGTACGTACTTTCATATAAATTAAAATAATTTTACATAGAAAACACATTTATAAGCGTATTGTCATTACATTACATGCAATAACTAATAATTATTATCTTTAGATATTCAATATAGAATAATAAAGCATTTTGCGAATAGTGATCACCCTGTATAGTACGTTATATTGTATTTAAGTGACCACGTGGGCTTAAAGACTAAAACCCAACCATTTTTTTAGTAAATTAAGACTAATTATCGTCTTTCATAACAAAGAGACTCAGCTACAAATTTATTTAAATATTTACTTAAATAATCGACTAACGCGGAAACTGCCGAAATTAAAGCCTTGCCGTTTTATACTATTTTAATCCTTCGTTACAGAATAATCGATAAATGTAAAATATAGATGTATCATTTAAAAGTACATAAGTTTGGTACTTTTTTAGATAGCGCCCTGTAGAATCAAGAATATGTTTTAAATGTTGAACTTCTGTTTCTACATGACTCCGTTTAATAAAATATTTGAATATACTACAGATTTGTCCGTTATCGCACTTTTGGACCATCCTGTATACGAAATTATTACTGCAAATTCAAAGATGTGGGATTCCCCTCCTCCCTAAACTGCTTATTAGAAAAACAAACGAAAGTGTAACATGAGAGAAACAAAAGACTCAACTGAAACTCAAACCAAACTGGAAGTTAGGGCGTGTTTTTTACGCTACCATTAAAATTCCTGATGCTGCTCTAGCGGGGCTGGCTTTTTTACGACACAGACAAATCTCTGTCCACTGCCTCTAGTTACGGCATAACTTCTATTGTTATAATCCTTCGGTCTGCACCAGTCGGTGATTTAAAATGTTAAAAGAGAGTTGAAAGTCTGCTCGTGGTAGCGCTAACAAGGGCTTTGTTCCGTTTGATGCCTTGATAGACCACGAAAGGAGATGAGAAAATGACAAACAGGATTTGGACTTAAACCCAAAAAATGAACCGTGGGAGTATATTAAAATTTTTATAAGTAGGTAAGTATTGCGGTATTTTTCAGTGATAAAATGCGAGATTATGTTATAAGACCACGCTGTATATGTTTATCCTTATAAATAGTGCATTTCTGCATGTATTTGCAGGAATGTTCTCTGCACGAGAATTTCCTTTATTGTAAAAGAGATAGCATACTTAAAAACACTTAAATCAAATAATATTTTTATTTGAACTGTGGCGACAGAGCTAAAATTTACAAGTTTTGTTTTTGAGCGTAGCGCCTTGTTTTTAAATATCATATCACCATTAACGTTATTCGGTCAGCTTTTAATACATTTTTCAATGATGTAATCAAACTTGATGACATCATCATCATCGACAATGGTTTTTCATGGATATAAACACGATGGAAATGAAATATCTAAGAAATAGCGGCAAAAACTATATTTGATAGAGTAAAGCATATACAAATAAGAAATGTAGCTAAACAAGAACCTACCATGACGAAACTGAAAAATAAACAATTGAACTGGTATAGAAAAATGGACCCAGAAAGAGAAATGACTAGGGCTATGGAGACAGGAAAAGGAAGAAAAAGAAAGAGACGCAGACCAAGGAAAACGTGGATCGGAAGAATAGAAGAAGTGAGCATAAAAAGAGGAAAAACTTTAAATGAAATGAAATCCATCGTACGGGACCGGAAGAAATGGAAGAAGTGGATAACAGGAACGGGAAGTATGGAATCCAATCCGATGCCCTAAATACCAAAAGAATTTACGAAGAAGAAAAAGGGTCAATTAATAATACCAAATTTTTTTATAACTTTATTTCTGTACACATTATGCCTAATTGTTTAATTATGCATAACTGCAACTAAAACAGAAGCAATTTTTGATCCTTCGCTGCATACCGCGTGACAATGATTCATGTACATCAGTTAGAAAATTGTTTTCTGACTAATTTTGATCTAAACCCTTAAATATTAAAGTGAACTATCCTACAATAATTGCATTTCTATTGTAACCGGAAGTTACAATAACTTTGTTATTTTAATTGAAATTTTAGATTCGTTTTACGTCTTTAATACAGTTTTCAATTATAATTCTAACCGTTTATAATGCGGTAGTAAAAACATTTTGATTTTGGCGGCCAGAGAGTGTCATAATTCAAAGTGAAGTATATCATACTGGAATTAACTGAAATGTTTTGTTGTGTATAAGTATTTTAAAAATAGTGTTTATAGTCAATTCAAACATTTTAGGGGTTTACCTTAAATTATGTTTGCGTAACATATCTCCGGTTACACCGGAAGTGCAATGATTTCAAAATATGAAGGTTTAGGTCAAAAGCAACTTTACAAAGTTTCAGAAAGTATGTGAAAATGTAAAGGAAAAACAACAACAACAATATCTGTTATTGTTTAATTTATTATAACTTATATATATATATATGCATATGTTTTGTAGAGAAACATTTTTCGATGGTACGTAGAAAAATTTTCAGAAAAATATTAAGTTATATACAAGGTGTCTCTAAAGCTCTGTACAAAATGCTACCACACATTCCCGAGACCAAAATAGGACAATTTAACCCAACTTACCTATATACGAAAATGGTTACGGAGTTACAGCCTTCTACAGTGAGACTGGTCCGATCACTTTTCTGCATATAATTATGGTAATAGTTGGACCAATGTTTTGAAGTTTTATGTGCATACGTAACTCATCAAGGTTGCAGGTTAGAGCCTAGTTTGGTTATAATAAGTGCACCAGAGGCCTTTCCAGTGGTAGGATCAGGTACATTATTTTTTTCTTATTTTATTCGGTATGCAGAAATTCCCAAAAAAAGGTACACTTGTTAAAGTCGATAACCCCAATCGTTTTCCAGATAATTCAATTTTTATGAAAAATCTAGTTGCCATAAAATTTGGAAATTTCGTACTATGGGGATTAAATTCGCAGCATAGATTCAGGACAACAAGGCAATAACAAAAGCTCATATAAACATTAGTAAACAAACGCTTAGTTTGCAAGGTAACCCAATAAATGTTTTACATAAACAATCATACTTATTAACGCTACATGGGTTGTACCTTGTAAACTAAGCGTTTGTGGACAAATGTTTATATAAGATCTTATTAATAATGTCTTGCTGTCCTGAATCTATGCTGCGAATTTAATCCCCATAATACTAATGGATAAGCTTCACTTTAGAAAGCTGTAACTCTGTAAAGGTACACTTCTGTATTTAGACAAGTTGGGTTACTTCGTCCTATTTTGGGCCCAGGAATACGTGGTAGCGTTTTGTACAGACCTTTAAGAGACACCTTGTATAACGGAATTCAGAAAAAAGTTAAAACTAACACCACCATAGCAAGTAAATAATTGGTTGTATTATAGTAGTATTAAACGATAATACAATATTTTCAAAAAGATAGACGTTATAAGTTATACAAACAATTAACTGGTCATAACCTTCAAGTGGATGCAAATAATTAGATTTATTCTTTGGTATTTGATTATATTCAAAAGTCTTAAAAAATCAAATAGAAATTTATCTTCCATCTACTGTACGCGAGATGGTCAGGGTCAAAAAGCTACTGACAACACCCCGGACTCAAAAACCTTCAAATTAATTAGGGCAGTAAAAGTTGAGGGAAATAAGATTGGGAACATAAAAATTAGTTTAGCTGCATAGGAATAGGCTATTTTTCAGAATCTGCTTATCGAATCTCACGATCAGGATTGTATTTTAAGTGTTCAGGATTCTGAACAATTATCAATTCCAAATTAATTTCCAATGTATTTTATTTCAGTACAATAGAATAACTCCACAGGATAGAATTGTATTTAACTTAGAAACTTTAATCTTGATTTAGTTGTGTTTGTTTATTTAATTATTTAACGTTCATTTATTTCTGCTACTATGGCTTATCGCCGACTCCTGTAAGCAGCTTCAATAGAAATGGAAATTAAAATAATTTTTACTAGTTTACTATACCAGTTCAGCATCAGCCTAGAAGCAATCAACCACTTACATGTGTGTTCAGTGTTCGAACCGTGTATGTACAGGGTCTCTACATAAAAACTGTTAGATTCTACTGTAACTTCGTTGTTGAAAATATTGAAAAATTAAAAATGCTTTCTCGAATAATTTTTAGCAAGGAATTTAATATTTTTATCAAAAACAAAACAATCGCATTATTGTATTAGAGAGATATAACGATCAACTTTTTTTTTATGGATCATTCTGTATATTATTCCATCGATATAAACACTTTTATTTTTAACGAGATATAGGTAATTATAAACACTTTAAACTAATTATGTATAAAATAGTCATTTGCAATTAATCTACAATTATTGTAATTATATTTTACAGAAACTGTCCAAATTGCCTTTCTTGCTTTTACACATATAACTTATATCTTTTTTCCAAATTATTCAAACGATTCTCGAACATTTCAGGAAGTTGGTTAATAATATCAACGGCGTCTTGAATTCGATGCTGAATGTCCAAAATGGTTGCAAGTCTATTGTTGTTGACAATATCCTTTAAACAGCCCCACAAAAATGTATCCGAAAATGTTAAATCAGAACTATTTGCCGACCACCGTATGGTACTGTATTTTCTGAACCATGCGAAGTACCGATGGTTTAAATATTTGACAACTTCTTTTATATGTATTATGTGACGAAGTCCTTTCTTGCTGTTATATGAACCCTTCGCTATTAACAACGAACAAACAACAATATATTTTGATTTATTTAATTATGAATATCGGGTAAACAATGAGAGATAATAGCTTATATGTTTATATCAATGAAAACAAGAAAAAAAACAGAAGATACCATAATGTAGAGGATATTCCATAAGAAAAAACAAAGCTGATAGGTATATCTAAAAATATTACAGTCGTTGTTAAAAATTAATAGAGAAGGCATTTTTTAATTTTCCGATACGTTCATAAACAATAAAGTTATAGCAGAGTCTAACATTTTCATGTACATAGAAATTGGTAAATGAGGTTGGTCCGACATTTGGAGTTGAGAACAATCGAAGGGGTCATCATCATTGACAGCCTTTTTGTCCCACTGTTGGACATCGGCCTCTTCTTTGCCACGTGTTTCTCCTCAGCGCTAAGGTAAAAACACGGGGGACCCACAGTGTAAAGTCGAATACGAATGACAGAAATTCCATAAAAAGTTTTTCCCGCGGTTGCAAGCCGATTTGGGAAATTGTGTGTGGTGGATTGCAGACAAGAGTTTTATAAATCTGAATAGTAATGCTTAGGTTTCGAACCCAAGCCTGAATCGGCGTTTTACTCAGAAAGCGAGCGCTCTATCAATTGAGCTACCACCACACATCGAAGGGGTAATCTACGTTAATATGTATTAACCGCTTCAAAATAGAGGTTTAGATTCGTACTACCCGAGAATTACCACATTTTTAAACCTGAACCAACAATCATCCGAATTTTGAGATTGTAATATAATAAAAAAGTTTATAAGAACACAGAAATTTAAATACATTATCTATTTTCAAACGGTGTAAAGGTTGGATAAATCAATAGCAAAACTGCAATAAACTGAATCATAAAGATAACGAAGATGTTCGCGAGGAAGGATTGTAGCCTGGTATATTAACTGAGCTGAATTGTTGAAACTATTTACAACTATTCACAAAAATCTGTTCTGAATCTCGTTTGATTGTTCTGTCGTCTATTCGCGAGATATTAACAATTTTCCAGCTTCAACCTTGCACCTCTAAATATGGCAACAAAATTAGAAGTTGATAAAAAGCAACCTATAAAAGGTATTGACTTATTAAATATTAAATAACACCTGTCCTTGAGACTGTCTGTTGCGGTGGGGCTTATTCTCAACGCTCCGTATGACAATTAACCGGGCGAAAACTGGAAGAGAAGCTTTACGTAACGCGACACTTCGGAAAACTGGTAGCTCACCCAAGAAGAAACCAATTTTGCCTCCTCTTCGTCGGGTTGATACCCATTCGCGTCGCTATTTTTATCTTTTTTATTGGAATAATTAGAGCCTTCTGCTAAAATTTTATACGCTGGACCGGTCGTAAAGTAATTTTACTGGCGAAATTTTTTATGAACTGCTTGCTTGCCAGATACAAAGGAAGCATGCAAAAAATTTGCTTAATTTGAGAGTAATTAGCTACATTTAATTGATTGTTGCGGAAAAAGCTGAATGGATAATTACGAGTCCGGTTTGTAAGTACCTGACAGAGCAAAAGTTATCATTTCATAAGAGGAAAAAGGATTCCCTTCTTCTAGTTAAAAGTAAATTGGAAAAAATGGTGTAAGTAATAGCTCTCAGTAAATTACAATTTATTAATTAGGTTAGGTTTCTAGGAAATCAACAAGCGTGCAAATACTTACAAAAGCTCATTTCTTCCCTATTCTATGCAAAAATAAGTCTCAATACGATTCAATCATGTAATTTTTTTTCAAAATCAAGTTTTGTACCTTCTGTGTAGGCCACTGTTTCCATAAATTAATAAAGAAGGTCAAGCAAGGAAATGTAGTTTTAATATTAATCATCAAATTTAGTTTTATTTTATACAAAACCAAAGCAAATCAAAAACCAAAAGTAATATAAGTTTAAAAATGTGATATATTATGGTTAATTTCCCAACATTATTATCATTTTAATGCAAAAAAGTTATATCTCATAGTATACCAATATTAATTACAATTAAAACTAGTCTGTTTCTTGCTTCATAAAACATGTTTTCCAGTATCTTAATGAAGAAATAAACAATTCACGATTACCTTGACTTTGTCATTATCATTTCATACAATTATGAAGGAATGAAATTGAATTTTTTTATATAAACCGTGTTATTCAAAAGCAAAAATAATAAATAAAACGGTATCCATCTAATAAACTCCAGATCAGATAACAGGTTAGTAGGCCTTATTTTTTAAAAATAGTATTAATAATAGTGTTTTTACTTATTAATAAATAATGTGAAGTTTAACGAAGTAACAATAAAATTCAAACTAACTTGTATCACAAATCCTACAATTTTTTTTATATTTTTGTTAGTAACTAATTAATTAAAAATAAGCCAAATAGTTAATATCAATACTATTTGTTTTTGAATATCATTTGTTTGATAATCAACCTGTTTTTCCTGCTGAATATTCTTTGAATGAATTAATTTGTTATAAAATGTCATTTTTGTCTCTTTTAACTTGACTTTAGAAGTAGATAGTTTACATAAAAGAGGATTTTTCATTAATTATTTTCCGTAACATAGAAGGCATTTACCGACAAATTAATAATTTTTTCCTAGGATCTTTAGTTATTGTCATTAATGTATGCCAAGTTGCAGGTGCATATCTTCTTGTTTAAAAAAGTTATACATTTAATATTGCTGCAGTGCTGGTGATTTTGTTGAAATGGAAAAATTTGAGACAAGGGCTGTGAAAAAATACTTTTTTTATTGATTTTAATTTATAATGACATGTTCATGTTCAGAGAGAAAAATGCCAAGGAAAATTTTCGGGCCGGTAACAGACAATGAAGGGGACTGGAGGGTGAGGATGAATCACGAGCTCAAGCACTTGACAGATGGAGAAAACATCGTCAGATTTATAAAAGCTCGAAGAATTGGTTGGTACGCTCACTTTATGAGGATGGAAGAAACCAGAATCGCAAAGCGCGTAACACGTTGGAAGCCAGATGGACCCAGAAGGAGAGTACAGCTAGCCAAGAGGTGGAAGGATTCGGTGGAAGAGGACCTGGCGATAATGGGGATCCATAACTGGAATACAGTCGTACGAGACAGGCGGAAATGACAACAAGTTGTCGAAAAGGCCAAAGCCCATATTGAGCTGTAGCGCCGAGGAAGTAAGTTCAGAGTATTGGGTGATTCTACATCGTCATATCAAGTAATTAAGAATTGGTGCCTAGATTTCAAATTAAGAAGTTTTCCCAACATGCCTCAGGTGCTGGACCACCAAAAATTGTTGTCACTCAAGAAAATTTTGGTTTGGTTCATGATATGGTACTGAGTGATCGGAGAATTAAAATCAAACATATTGCTGAGACATGGGGTTTTTCCATTGGAAGCGTTGAGAAAATTTTGAACGAGAAATTGCGTTTGAAAAAACGTTGCGCGCGATGGATTCCGAAAATGTTGTCACCTTTTCAGAAGCTAGCCAGGTTGCTCACTGCTGCCAGCAATTGTTGGAAAGTTTGTAATTGTAACTGTAAACATGGGTTCATCACTATGATGCAGAGTCAAAAAAAGAGTATGGAATGGCGGTATCGTGGTTCTCCGCCCCCACGATGGTTCCGTGTGACTGCATCAGCCGGAAAGATAACGGCAACAGTGTTTTGGGATTCTGAGGAAATTCGTAGTATTAATTAGTCACCACGTGGACGAGACCATACGCAAAACTCATACCGAAAGTTCGTGAGGCTATAAGGCAAAAAAGACGTGGAAAATGAAACGCGGCGTTCCACGACCACGACAACGCTCCCGCTCACAAGAGCTGTGTTTCTATGGCTGCCGCTGGATTTGAAATTTCTGAACAACCCCCATATTCGCCAGATCTGGCCCCCAGTGACTTTCACCTATTCCCCAAATTAAAAGAAGGACATTCAAGCTCTGCATCACCTTTATCTTAAGTGTGTTAACCTTTGAGGGTATTATATTGAGAAATAAAGTTGTTTCAAATGTCTAAATCATTTGCTTTTATATCAGGAACAATAAATTATGAACCACCCTCGTAACTGCAATTTGAATTTTCATCAAATGCAAATTCAGAAATCATAAAAACAACCTGTTCAACAACCTTAATCTATAAATTGATCAAAGCAATCGCATAAACTCCTACTCAGAGCTAATTTTTCACACGTCTTTACAATTACGAGACTTAAGTCGTGATTACAAATTGCATCAGGAAGCGTGCATTGTTAAATTGAGGACACAGTTTTATTATTAAAGTTTATCGAATTTCATTTCCTGCAAGTGCTTCATTCAACAACTGCAAGTGCATAATGAGATAACGGCTCTGTTTTCATAATATTAATCACAAACAAAACAACACTTCAATTAACTAAGTGTGTGGCTTATCTAGGATTTCTCTCGGTTAATTACCAGCACCAGCAGACGTATATGCAAGAGAGAAGAAGAAACAAGATCATATTATAATTTACATAATATAAATAACCAACTGAGCGTTTTTTGCATTTTTTTATAAACGCCTCAAACATTTTAAACAGTAAAAAGTTTGACGGTCACTGTTACACTTATAACCCATTAGGAGCTAATAAACGAAAATGTGTTAAAACATTTCATATACTTCCTTACTGCTTTGTAAAGCAATTATAGTTTGTTTTATCTTTGTTCATTATTTTAGGAACTAAATTGTTTTGTTTTTTTTGAGATATTTGTTCCTAAGAAGTAATTGTAGATAAAAGCTTTATAATTAAGTTATAAATAATAATAATACGCGCGTAATTTATTTAGTCGATTAGTAATAAACGATAGCGCAACGTTAGCATAGTTTTAGATAAACGTTATTTATTTTTAAAACCCTTTTCATAAATGAGAATAAAATAAGGGATTAAATAAGTCATAAAATGTATTCTAAATAACACACAAACCTAGAGTCTAAAGTTGATTCTGAAAACATAAAAAACCAATATTCTACAACAATTCGATATTCGAAATGTAGAAAAAAAAATTGTTCAGTGCTTTTTTTATTGTGTTATTCAAATTTAAAATAAAGGTTTATATGTGTGTAGAATTTTACTTTTTCTGTTCGTTCAAAAATATCGCGTATAAAATATATCTTGGAACAATACAAAATTAAACATTTAAAAAAAAGTCACTTACAGCAAGTGTCGCCGGTAAAAAAACTCCATGTCCCTGTGATAAGGCCCACGGGCCAAAGCAGTCCTTCACAACACGCGTAAGAAATGCTCGAGGTCCAATAATAAGGGACCAACACCGACTCTACACACCGAGAAGTCGCGACCGAATAGCCCGCCTCTTGGTCCAGCCTGTATTTATACCCTCCGTTTCGTCTATAATTCTCTGTACCTTCTGCATTTCAGCCCTTCAGTTTCCACGATTCTTGCTGCTCGGATTTCAGACACTTGTTGCTCCTTTCCCAGTGGCGGACTTCGAAAATTCTTCCGTTTAAATACCGAAAAAGTACCATTGGTTATTCCTCGTAAGTTGGACTTCTTTGTACATTTATGCACGCAGTGGCGTAACTAGCGGGAATACAACCCTACAACATGTGAGGGTCTCTACGGATCAAAAGTTTAGATATCATTAACTGAAATTTGTTTAAAAAGTTGTTTTTTTAAATTACGTATGTACAAGAATAAAATGGGGTGACGGAGTAAAAAAGGCGATGGAACAACGACATCTAAGTGAAGTTGCGTGGCAGGATAAGAAGTGGCGTTCGGGATGCGACGGCCAAGAGAGCTGTAAAGAAGCCGCAATATATAAATATATATATATATATATATATATATACGAGGGGTATCTTTTAAATAAGGTTCGTTTTTTAATAAGAAGAAAAATACTGTAAATATCACTAAAATATTTTTTTCCATATTCTACATACTTTTATCTACTTTTCTACATAATTTCCATTTTTATTCAAACATTTGTCACACCGCTCAACAAGTTTTTAAATTCCGACGTCAAAGAAATCTGCCGCCTGTGAAGAAGCCCAATCCATGACTGCAGTTTTCACTTCTTCGTCGTCGTTGAACCGTTGACCACCAAGGAACTCCTTTAACTACCGAAACAAGTGAAAATCACTGGATGCAAGGTCTGGAATGTAAGGTGGATGGTCCAGTTGTTCCCATCCAAAAGACCTGATTAGACCTTGTGTTTGTGCAGAAATATGTGGCCTTGCATTGTCATGGATACATCACACCGGAAGACAGTAGGCCACGCCGCTTGTTTTGTATGGCACGCCGGAGTTTTCTCAAGGTCACACAATACGCATCAGAATTGATTGTTGTGCCTCTCGGCATACAATCCACTAACAGAATCCCTTTCCTGTCCCAGAAGACAGTTGCCATGATCTTTCGTGCTGAAATTATCTGTTTGGCTTTCACTCTGGTTGGCGACGATGTGTGTCGCCATTCCATTAACTGTTGCTTGGACTCAGGAGTCATGTGAGACACCCAAGTTTCATCTCCTGTAACGATTTGGTCCAACAATTCATTTCCTTCCTGATTGTATCGAGTCAAAAACGATAAAGCACAGCCCAATATTTTTGTTTTGTGATCGTCAGAAAGCAGTCTTCTTTCTCCGAAACATTGTTGTACAAAAGTGACCTTGAAACCTGTGGAAATTCAACTGATAACTTTGAAATCGTGAATCGTCGGTCCTCTCAAATTTTGTTGTCCACATCAAGAACAAAATCTTCAGAAATCAGAGAAAGTCGGCCAGGGCGTGGCTCATCATGCACATTAACCCGCCCGTCCTTGAACATTCTCACCCATTTTCGAACTTTACTGTCACTCATAGCATTATCACCGTAATCTTCACAAATCTGACGGTGAATTTCCTCTGCTGCCAAGTTTCTTGCACTCAAGAATCGAATTACAGATCGAATCTCACAGTCGGCGGGCGACTCAATTTTCTTAAACATTATAAACTTCTACAGCTCAGCACACAGGCAGACGATACGGCTGCAAATGGCATCTAAACGCCCGTAAAGCATGCTGGGAGCAGACGCGCAAGTGCACTGCGGTGTTCGCGCGTCATTCTCACTCTCATTCACGAACGGACCTTATTTAAAAAATACCCCTTATATATATTTACATACTGCAGTAGATAGGTCCACCGGTAATAGACAATTTGCATGCTATAGGTCCTCCGGTTGCGATAGGTCCTCCATATATGGAGGACCTATAGCTTTCCATGTAAATCATTCCAGCTTATCGCTACATATCATATGGTAAAGTTTTAGAAGGACGACTGATGGCGGTATTTTGTAAATATTGTATATTTTAGTTCCGCGCTTCGCCACCCGTCTTTGTCGCCACCGTAGGTCACGTATATACAAAGTGAATATTCGTTTTTCATTTTACCGTTGATAGGTCGTCTCTCGTATATTTAATTTCAGATTTGCATTAAACGGCTCTTCCGCAGATTAGACAACACTGTATTCTGTATTATATTCACATTCGCTTAGCGGTAGAGTTCTCGAATTGCAGCTAAGTTGATTCTTGAGGGAAGGGCCAAATTTATTGACTATATTTTTAATTGTGTATCTAAATTAGAAGTAACATTCTTTAATTAAATTTAATCTACCAATTGA
>JABXWE010030326.1:0-16416 GCA_014611495.1 Limonius californicus
ATTAACAGTCCAACGTCTTTGTTTGTTTTTTGACGCACTG
This sequence comes from Limonius californicus, assembly GCA_014611495.1. Taxonomy (NCBI): domain Eukaryota; kingdom Metazoa; phylum Arthropoda; class Insecta; order Coleoptera; family Elateridae; genus Limonius; species Limonius californicus. The sequence continues at coordinate 41 of JABXWE010030326.1, forward strand.
CATTAGGATTTTCGTAGTTCCAATGATGAAGGTTACGATGATTAAAAATCCCTTGTTGGTTTAAATGAGCTTCATCCGAAAATAAAACATGATGGAAAAAACCTGGATCAAGGTGGATTTGATGTAATGCCCATGTACAGAAATTTACTCTCAATTGTTCATCTCCAGGGTGTAACATTTGAATAGGTTGTAGGTGGAATGGATTCAAGCCATACCTTCTTAGACATCTATGAACTAAAGATTGAGCATGATGACGATTTCTTGCTAACAGACGCATACTAGTGGTAGGGTTATTTTCCGTATCTTGTAACAATTGCTCCTCTTGTCGCCATGTCAGTTTCCTAGGACGACCAGCATACAAAGAACGTTTCGGAGTAACACATCCAGTTTCCACGGCACGAACTTCTGCATTTTGAATCGTTTTGTGATCAGGATGACGACGGTTCGGATATCGTTCCCTATACAAACGCTCCGCAGCACGGGCATTATCGTCACAAGCCCCTAAAACTTTGATCATATCGACATATTCTCTGTTACTATAATTTGCCATGGTAAATTGACAAATAATACTTAACAATCAACACAAAGTACACAACCGTTTTGAAGTTGACAGATTGATTAGCTATTGTTTTGTCAAATGAGATTGCTATGGTAGTTTGGTTAAATTAAACTAAATACAACAATTGTACTTTTTATTTTAAATTTATCTGGAAAACGAAGCATTTCTCGAGATTTTTGTATTCTTTTTTTTCGTTTAAGTTTTACTCATACAATACGTATATAACCCCTGGGGAGCGAATTTTGACTCACCCTGTATTTCTCTGCTTCTCCTTTTTACCCTTCCCGTCCGCCTCCTTCTTCTCTCACCATTACTTTCTTCTTCCCAACGCAGTGTCCTATTCAGAACTTTATGGTTGCTGTTGTTCGCTCTCCTTTTGTCTAACTACCTCTATATTTCTCTCCTGCGCCTTTCTATCCTTGCCTACGCCCATCTCCTTCCCTCGCCTTTCCTTTCTTCTTCCTTTCGCTGTATCCTATTCAGAACTTATGGTCGCTGTTATTCGCTCTCCCTTCATCTTACTCCCTGTACATTTCTCTCCTTCTCCTTTCTACCCTTTTCCTCTGCCCACCTCGTGCCCTTCTTCTTCCCATCGTAGTGTCTTATTCAAAACTTTATGGTTGCTGGTGTTAGCTCTCCCGTCATCTAACTGCCTTTACATTTCTCTCGTTTCTTCTTTCAACCCTACCCCTCCGTCCACTTCCTTCCCTCACCTTTCCTTTCTTCTTCCCATCGTTGTGTCCTAATCAGAACTTTATGGTTGCCGTTGTTCGCTCACCCTTCATCTAACTCCCTCTACATTGCTTCCCCCTCCATTTCCTATTTCACCTTCGTCCCTCCCCGTCCTTCCTTTTCCTCTCCTTCACTTCGCTCTATCGTCTTTAAAGCTTTAAATTATATCAGTCTCACCTTTTTATCGTATACATTTTTCTTGGATCCTCTTTTTAGATATCTAGTATTTCTTGTCGATTTTTATTCAAACTCTTACTATTTCGCTCTTGCTGCCGACCTCATTAAATTTTTCGTTTCTATTTTACGTTTTCATCTCTTAAATATTGTTTGTTGTGAGGTTCTCTATAATTTTCACATTTTTCCTGTTTTACTCTCTCTCTCCCTCACTTTTTCTATCTCCGGTTTGCTACTTTTTACTTCTTTTTCTGTTTCCAAACATTTTACAGTTGTGCATATTTCTCTATATCTCTTCCTTTCTCTGTTTATTTCTCTAGCTTGCTTCCGTATATCTGTTTATTTATTTTATTCAATCATTCAGAAATAGAACGTTTGTCGTATGATCTTAACCTCTTAACTCGTCATCCTATTGAAGAATCAAGCTCAGTCGAGCTAAATTAAGCAATTATTCACGCACAATGTCCATATTTCAGCTATAGACATAACTACTAAAAAGATCCATAGGATGCTTGATATAAACGAAAAACAATTGTGATTTTTAGGACCTTACATAACCTTATAGGCGGCCATGGGCTAGAAGTTAGCGCATTAGACTTCTACACTGAAGGTTCTGGGTTCAATTCCCAATACAGGAATGTCGGCCGTTCTCCCTTGCAAGGCAATGGCAAACTAGCGAGGTATTCTGCCTAGGAAATCTTCTATGGAGTAGAAGTATTTACACTTCCAGTGGTTCGGAGCCCACGTTAAGCTGTAGATCCTGTATGTCTGTGGCACTCTAAATGCTCAACACAGGCATAGGAGAGCAGATAGCTACGTTTCGTAAGAGATAAAGCACTCTAATAAGATATAACCTTTAAGATGCAGGAAGCCACTCCAGATTTTAGAAATTATAATTTTTCTACCGTATCCTAAGAGTATAACTTGTAAACACAATTAATAATGCCCTTGCTGTAAACACATAGATAACATCTTAATTTGCGTGATTAACCTATACTATTAACTTTATAAAACATACATAGACATAAATTAATAAAGACACTGTATTGATTCGCATTTTTACTGTGCATTAATGTATTAGTCACAATCAATTTAGTATAATTATTAATTAGTAAATGATTGCCTTGCAACATATTCCAATTTTATCAGTTCAATAGGAACTAAGAACAGATCATTTTCAATGAGTTTAAATGTAAGCATAATTATCTATACACTGTTGTATCTCTACGGCAAATGGGGATTTGAATAGTAAGTTCAATATTTTTATTACTTATAAAAACTTTATTAAATAGCCCACACTTTAACGTGTTCTATTTGCAAAGCACAATTGTCGCCACTCCAAGTCTTCGACCATACTCCTCTTGCATCAAAGAATGTTTTCATATAATTCCGATCAACGTAATCCCATGGTCGACCACTGTTTCCTGAAACGCAGTCGTCTGGAAAATCGTAAATTCCTCCCACTGCAACGCCAAGTGACAGCACAAACTGAAAAATACGGTTTTATTACTCCTTTCGGTAATATTCTGCGGAAACTGAGTTTTAAATTTACTACTAGATAGGATTAATTGTAGACGGTGGTTTAAGTAAATGAACCTTGGAAAACCCCCCTTACCGCCTTGATATTTAGAACTTCTAAATATGTTCAGTAAGAACTGTAACTAACTAAAGTTGGCTGTGGAATACCTCTGAAAATAAATCCTTCAGTAAGTCAGCAAATGAAGTACAATTATTGGGCTTCGATACTTAACTTGGTGACGGACGTATCTCCAGAGGTATTCCACACCCAAGTTCTTACTGAATATGGCAACTTAGTTGCCGAAATACTTATTTAAGTGTTCTTAATATGGTAAGAGATTTTCCAAGGTTCATTTCCTACGAGATGTTATGAATATATTTTACCACGCAAAGAAATATAAATTTAAGCATAGAGTAATTGTTACTTTGAAGTTGATACCACTAGTAACGGTATAGAATGCAACGACATACAGCACCAGTATTATTAATGAGAATTTTATGAAAATCGTAGCTAGTTTACTTTGTTAAGCTTTGCATTGACAAGCTAGGGTTACTATTTATTACAATTTCTTGTGGTTTTTTTATTACAAGCAGTAGTGATCTTTTAAAGTACTGCAATGCATGTTTTTTCAGATAATCGTATTTGGAAATATCCAATACAGTGAAACCTCGGCTTCAAACCACCCCAGCAAGTAGAGGACCACCTCCCAAAGAAAAACACATTTTTTAAAAAGAACAATTGTTTTAGTTCATAAGAAACCCTTATTTAAACCTCCCCTAAGGCGACCACGTGGATAACCAGATTTGACCACTAATCTTTAAGAACATTTGAAGGTTTTCCAATGTGTTTGTACCTCTTAAAGACCACTCACCCTTTGTCAATTTCTTAAACATTTTGTTAGAAATGTTCCGCGGCGGTAGATAAATAGACTGCTAATCCTCAACATGGATTTACCTACTACTTCCATCAAAGATCAGTAAATCAGTCTTATTAATTTGTTGTGTCTCTGAACAGACAGAAAAAGACTTCACAATTTATCTTCAGGGAAAATTGCAGATTTTCCAACGCTTTATTACACGAAGCATCACCAATCCCCTATTATTAATTTCTTACAAATTTTTAGAAGTAATCGCTGCGACCGACTGATTACTGCTGGGTTGAAAATTGATTAATTGAAGTAGTTGACATAGAGTTCCAGGGCATCCAAAGTATTGAAGGTGATCATCAAGTTACTGAGATTCTTGCCAGTAATTGGAAGGAAGAGTTTGCTGGGACATATGCAGCAACAAAAGAAGAAGAAAAGAAGAAGTTTTGGAAACTGAAACTGAAATAAATGAATTTCCAACGTATCAGGCTATATAAGAAGATCATAGAATACTTGCTGGGGGTACAAAAACTTTCATCGGACTTACAAGACTTCGAAGACTTTCTTGGATATTTCGATTTTGCAATAAACGAAATTTAAAAACCCAAATTTAAAAATTAGAACAAAATACCGTAACAAAATATAAATACAATAAACTACCATATATGTGTAAGTATGTTATGGTCAAATATTGAATCGCAGCCATTGATAAGAATGGGCGGGAAAAGACGTGTTTGACGTAGTTAATACTCAAGAGGATAAATCGCATGAATGAATTCTTCGTGAAATTCTATCAACCATATTCCTTACCGATGAAAAGTGTCTACAAAGCAAAATGTGACACCAACACGTGTTAATGCAGAGCATCAGGAGCATTGTGCAACTCAAAGTACCATAGTAGCTTATCAAACTGCAATAAGTAATTTTTGTTATATGTAAATTGACTGGTATATAGCTGGCTATTGCCGCCACTGTCCGATTAAAGTTAAAATAGTATTGACATATTCCGCAGATTGACCACTGAGAATGGACAATGATAACAATTACCGGGCATACTTGACACTGGCCAGTCAAATTGGTCATTAACAACAATGTTGTCAATGCCTGATTTCGGTCTGTAGCCGTAACATGTAACGAGCACAAAGCTTACGTACCATCAAATGTTTGTGAAAAATAGTATCAATTACTTTCACACCAATCTTTAAAGTTGCTTGAATACTCCTGGCAGTAACATGCCGGTCCTCTTCAATTATGTTTCCTACTAAACCAATATTCTTTTCGGTAACTGTCGTTTTGGCTAAGGAGCTAGAAAGTTGTCATTTAAGAAAAGTCGACCACGTTGAAATTCATTGTACCACCGCTTTACGGTAGCTAAGAAACACGACTTGTCACCAAACACTCGATTGGTTTCCTCAAAACAACTGTTAATGCTGAGTGGTACACTACAGTTTATTTGCCTTGAGTTCTCCATAATGTTCGCGAAAAACTTCCAAGAGGAATGATCGTCTTGCATCAAGATAACGTTCGCGCGCACACTGCTCCTAGAACGACTGAGTATTTGAATGCCCAAAACATTGAAATAATGGGTCATTCGCCGTACAATCCAGACCTGGCACCTAATGATTTCTTTTTATTTCCACGTGTAAAGAATAAGTTACGGGGTTTACGTTTTACATCGGCAGAAGAAGAGGTTGACGCATTTAACAATGAAATAAATAACCTAACGCGGGAAGATTGGAGAAGAATGTTTTGAAGATTGGTTTGTACGGATGCAAAAATGCATTGGCTATGGAGCGGAATACTTTGAAAAATTATAAATAAATGTGTTTTATATTCTTTGAGGCTTTCGCGGTTTCTCGAACTGTCAATATTACAATTTACTTTCGGCTTAGACCGCGTCGTCATTTGGGAACTACACCCAGCATTATCAGGTAAGCCCTGACCTGTAGCTTGTCTGCCTTTACAAGCATTTACTCTAGAAGTTTGAGCCATATTTGTTCGTAGGCCCTGCCTGCCTAAACAGGGCCGTGTGCTTATATTATTCAAACCTTGGAGCGGACAAGGATTTGATCTTGATGTATTTTGTTTGCCAGGACAATAATATTTAATCGGCTTATGCCTGTTAGCTGTTTGTGAACCCATACAAACTAAGTTTCGCAAGACATTGCAGCTTGCATCTTCAGAGTGAATAGAACACTGAACTCAAATCCGGGAAGCGGAGATATTTAAACCTCTTTGAGCCAGTCGGGCAGAACGACGGAGTTCTGGTTGGCTGTCACCGTTGGGCAAAGATGGAGGAGCGTGATCGTCTGATCGATGATGCGTAGGAGTTCTTAGAGGATAAACTACTGGAGTCCAAGCTTTACTGAGTTTAAAACCATCCTCCCTGTTTATGTTGTTAGGTGGTTTTTCAATTTCAGTTGCTTCACGTATGTTACGAGGGAAGTAATGAGGCACTCTGGCAAGTACCCGAGCATTGTCAAAGTCCATCTTATGCCCAGTTAAACCAGTATGTTCAACCACCGCAGATTTTGTGATACGTTTATGTTTGCAATCACCTTTGTGCTTTCGCAATCCTAACTCAATGGAACGACCAGATTGTCCGATGTAGTTTGAGCCACAGGAGCAAAGGATATTGTAGATCCCGGCTGATTTTAAATTTGATGTATGATCCTTTACGGATCTGAAACCAAAGTTTCATTAGTCCTAAAGACTGTCTTTATGCTGTACCTTCTTAATTAAATGTGTTTTGACAAAAAATTGTGTATTACTTTACTAGGCTCAGCAGAAAGAGAACAACTCTCGTATAATATTAACTATATCCAATTATAATTTGGCTTTGAAAAAATAGATGGTGGCCGCCGCCCTATCGGTATTTTAGAATGTACTCTAGGGTACAAAAGGGTTGGTAACCACTGCTGTAGCAGTTTCACTGTATTTTATTTATAAGTGAAGTTATGTGTATACATCAATAAACTGTGACACGGCTTCATGTAAACAAAATTGCACCCCCTTTTTTATGTAAACGCTTGTTAGATACTATTTCATACATTCATGTTAGTTGCAATAATTGTCACAGGCCATTTTGCAATTTGCTTTATGCAAAAAATAAACTTAGTTCCTGTTTTCAATAATATGCTTCAGAGTTCTTAATTATTGGAAGATATTACTCATGTTGTTTTTGCAGTCTCCAAATATGATTAAATCATTTTCTAAATAAAATAGAACGAATTATAAGTTTACCTCTTTATCAAATGCAGAGACGTGTTGACTTGTATCTACAGTTCCACTTAATTGATCATCAACATAGAATGACAAAGTACCTGAAATTAAAATGTTTACTTAATGTATATTTTAATTAAATGATAATTTAAAATTAATGTTCTAAGGGTTTTAATACCTTTAGTGCTTTAAGTACACAATCTATGGTACACAGGGAGTGTCAATCAAAAGGAAATATCCATAATTCATAACCTTTTATCCTTGAAACTTAACTTCACTAACACCCGTATACATACAGTAAGTACTAATGATAGCATCAATTTAAGTCAATATATAATTTTCTTGCGTTCCTAAATAAGTACGATATTTAGGGTACTCCGAAGTATCTTCATTTCAGATGTCTCGAGTAATCGTTTTATTTTGGACGTCTCTGGTCTAGTTTCAGCCGTATACGTCATAATTGGTCTGACCGTTGCTTTGTAGATTTTCGCTTTGACGTCCTTTCTAATATACTTATTCCGCCAGATGGTATCGTTCAAGCAGCCTGCTATCTTGTTTGCTTTCACTACTTGTTGACGTACTTCGTTTTGAACATTGCCATAGCTTGTGATCTCTATGCCAAGGTATTTGAATTTCATAACCTGCTGTATTATTTCCTTCGACATTGTCATACATTTGGTTTTCCCTGTAGAGATGACCATATTCAGTTTCTTAGCTGTTGTGTTAAATATATAAAAAGGTCTCTGTAGATCATCTTCGTTCTCCGCAATCAGAACGGCGTGATCAGCGTAACAGAGTATTTTTATTTCGCGATTTCCCATTTTATAGTCTCTCCCAATTCTCACTGTATTAATTACTTCTTCCATTATTATATTGAACAGAAGGGGGCTTAAGGAGTCACCTTGTCTAATTCCGTTGTTAACATCTATTGGATTTGTCAGTTTACCTCTTATTTTAGCTTGCATTTTATTTCCTTATATAGCATGTGAATTATATCTTTAAGCTAAGTGCAGTCAAAGGCTGTCTATAATCGATAAAACAGGATTATGCTGGTTTATTATCTTGAATTGATTTCTCTACTGTTTGTCTTCCAAACTGCATCGGTGCATGATCTTCCTGATCCAAATCCTTGTTGTTCGACGGCTAATGTAATAATTGAGTTAATCTTATTGGTGATTATTTTACTTATTAACTTTAATGTAGTGTCCAGCAAGTTAATTCTTTTGTAATTCGATGGCTCCTTCGTATCACCCCTCTTAAACATCAAGATAGTTGTGCTTGTTCTCCATTTGTTGGGTATTCTGTTTTGGGTTATGATTTTTCTTATTAATTTTTTGACTTCCTCTGTTAAATGTTTTCCTCCGTATTTCAAAAGTTCATTGGGTATTTTATCTTGACCCGGCGACTTTTCGTTCCTCAGGCGTTTCAATGCTTCTTCTACATCGGCATAGTTTATTGTTAGGTCATCGTCTGCTACAATATCTGCATTTTTAAGGCGTTGTTGTCGCCTTTGAATAATTCTTTAAAGTATGTTATCCATGTTTATTCTTCAATCTGGTTTGATTCAATTAGTTCGTTCACTTCTTTTCTTTGCTGTCTCATCATTCTCTATATTTGTTTTTGTAGTCCGTAATAGTTACTTTCCATACGTTTGGAGAATGTTTCCCAGTGTTCTTCTTTGACACGTTTGACTAACGATTTTGTTTGGTTTCTTATTATTTTATATTCTTCAGGGGATTGTGATGATCTAAGGGATTTGTATCGCAGATAGGCTTTTCTCTTTTCTTTGCTTTTTTCTTTAACTTCCTTTCGAAAACATAGGGTTTCCTGAGATTTCTTGTTGTTATAACTAACGATTAGGGTTCCTAGAGCTTCTCGTGCTGCTTTTTCTATATTTTTCTGAACCTTTTCCCAACTCTGTTAAGCTAAGTTTTTCGGATAATCTTCCTTTGTAAAGAAAGTTCTGTGGTAGACTCATTCCATAGAAATTCAATGTTAAACTTTGTTTATTTTATTTCTTCCTTTAGGCGTTTCTTAGAAATCATTTTCATTCTTATCTTCCCTAACAGTAAACTATGGTCACTACCTACCTTCGCCGAATTCAGCGTCCTCACATCTAATACTTGAAGTGGGTGAATACTTCTATTGGTTAAAATATAATCAATTATAGATTTCTGTTCTCTCGTGTTTTGAAATGTATATTTATATTGGAATTTATGGTTGAATGTGTTATTGATCCTGAGTTCATTTTGAGCGCAGAAATTAACCATGAATTCTCCATTGTCATTTAGGGTTTCTTCGTGAAAATGCTGCTTAATACTAGCGACGGCTTCATTTCCGATTCGGGCATTGAAATCTCCCATTATTATAGTTAGTTCTTCATTAGGTATTGAATCTATAGTATCCTGTAATACTTGATAGAAGGTTTCTCTTTCTATTTTCAGTTTGCAGTTGTCTGGACTATATACAGATATAATGTTTAATTTACAGTGGTCTATTTTAATTTTTATTGTAATATCCTTACTGATACTGATAGATACTTGTATCTGCATTCTTCTATTTGGTCTTCGTATTTTTTATGAATTATTATACCTACTCCTGCCTTGGCTCTAGTTTCTTTATTTACTCCACTGTATATAAGTAGATAGTCATTGTATTCTTTCTAGCCTTTTCCTTACTCTTTTGTTTCTTGAATGGCACATATTTCTATTTTCTTTTCTCTGATTTCTTCCATAATTTCTTGATCTTTATTATTAAATCCAAGTGTATTCCAAGTGGCTATTCTCAAGGTGTTTGTTCTTGTGGACATACGTCTTCGAATTGCTTCCAAGTCCTTACACCAACGCATAATGCTCGGGGTTGGCGTGGTTTGTATTTGAACTGCAGTCTGTACGCGGCTTAAAATTAATCTTGTTTCAAACCGCCTCATTTGGTGGTAACATCCGGCATAATTAGCTACGCACGACCCGTTGCTTGACTGGTTGGATAAATATTTGCCTGAATTGTGTTAGCCAGATATGTTTTCAAGTCCAGTGAGCCTTCATAGATTTTGTATACCTTAGAACGAACAAGGATTTGTTCTTAGTATATCTTGCATGCCAGAAAAAAAGAATACTTTCTCCTTACTCCTTCTGTGCCAAGGCAAGGATAAGTGTGAGGCTGAGGTCTGCTTATATTATGTATACCCTGGGATGGATAAGGGTTGGTTCTGAAATCTAGAATCTAGAATAAGTATTTGTTCTAGAATCTAGAACAAATCCTTGACAAACACGATACATCTAGAATCTAGATGTATCGTGTTTACCACCACAAGGAACCTTAATCAGTATATGACTGTTTGCTCTTGTAAACCAATACAAATAAATTGTTTTTATGTACAAGCAACGGGCAGAATCACGGGAAAGTACGAGCTCATATCAAAAATGAGCAACCCAAAATACATATCGCAAGGTACAGCAATATGTTACGTTTTACTGATACTATTATGAATCAGAGATGTCTGTTGATGAGATGCCATAGAGAAGCAGCTTCTACTTTCTTATTTCAATTTGTTTATTTGCGAAAATAATGGGCAATGTTTTGCGCATTTGATCCTCCTCAATCCTCACGAATTTTCTTTTAACCATCTGAGATTGCTGTTTAATCTTTTCTCGATTGGTTGAGTGTCAGTAATCTTCTTTAAAACTCTCCCAAAAAGTGCTGTTCTCAAACTTTCAAAAACGTCTAATGATTCTTTTGTTGATTGGTTAAAGCGCATTGACGTGAATTTATATATTCGTTTTTAGATTAAATAGAACGGAATACTTCCATTGTCAAGGTTGATAACTGATAACGTATCAAATGGTCATAGTGACAATGGTAACCAATAACCATGTGTGTGACAATGCATGTACGTAAGTAAAACCTTTCTATACACTCAATTTATAGCGAACTGAACTTGATGGACTCTGACTGAAGCAATTATTTTACCTGGCAACCATTCTAAAGTGTAGACATGGAAATCGTTGCAATACGGTTTATTGGAATTAGCAGTCCGCTTTAATAATCCCTGATTTTCTTCAGGTAAGCTAGGAGACATAGAGAACCCTATGTAGAGAAGATGAGACCCGATATCAACTCCTTCTCTTCTAGTTAAGTGATAATTGCCTCTACTGTAGGCAATTATTATTTTTGGCGAATAATCGACGTAATTATCATCTTTGGGCTCCAATTGCATCACTAAAAAATAAGCCGTTTAATATCAAAATTCTTTATAGGCTTGAATCAAATGTAAATCCATATAAATTATTACAAGTAGAAACTTATGAATTACGTTCACGCCACTAATGACTAAGTATATCGCTCTGGTAACATTCTGTATATTTACAATAAATGAGCCCCGAGTACTTATGACCTACAGTGGCTATAAATTTGACCCACATATACCAAAACCAACCTGGAACGATCCAATCTCCAGCTGGAAGTTTCGCTTTAATTTCCACTTTTCCATATTTGAACGATGCTTTTGTCGTTACCCTGGCGGATTTTACAACAGGCAACAGAAATGCACCTAGATGTCGATAATAGCATTGGTTGTCATCTGTTGATGTACATCTGGAAAGTGTGTTGTAAATGCATACATTTTTTGGAAGAAGGGACATTGGAACCGTACCCATTCCTCAAGTTCAGTACTCCCCGTACTTCATCTTCGTTTTGGCGCACAATAGGTTTGATATATAAAATTCCACTTTTTACGAAGCATGTTTCGTCTGAATCCTCGTAAGAATTAAATTCAGCATTCTATATAAAAAAGTATCCATTAATTTACTATAACTAGCTCTAAATATTATACAAAAGTTATGTCGCTTTTTAGGAAGCACAGAACAAAATGTATGACATAAATCCTTACTACTGTTTCATACGTAGGTATTCTGTGCTCCACAATCCAATTAGTTCTATTAACAAAAGAACCATCAAATGCATCTGATATAATGAGTTTCCCACCGCATGACTTTTTTCCATTCACGGTTGTAGAAGCAGGTTTGCATACTGCTAAAGGAGGATAGGTATCTTGCAGATCAGATTCTAAAACACGACAAAAATGTGTGTTTGGTTAAGTAACAACATTAACTCTATTATCAGCTAATTGGAAATATGCTAAATATTAATGAACAAAAACATTAGGCACTATTAAATTACTCGGCAAAGACAACGTAGCCGTTTTATTTAATAATAAATAAACAAGAACAAAATTATTGCGGAAGTAAGAGAGTATGTATATAAAATGAGTAACGGAGAAATTAAAATTCTCTGCTATGCTGATGATGCTGCTCTCATGGCAAGTATTTAAGACAACCTGCAAATATTATTACATATAGTCAATTCAGCAGAAAAGACACTAAACACATCTCCAGAACAAATTAAACGATTGACACACTCAGTAGACTTCTTACGATGTAAGTTAAAAGCAGGCGGCAAGTAATTCGAAAGGAAATCTTTTTTAAATACTTGGGACTCGTATTGTCATCATCATCATCATCGCCCAGTCAATACCGTCCGCTGGTGGAGCAGTTACAACCCAGTATATTGAAATCCTTTTCAAATCGTCCGTCTTTCAGATAGGTGGGCTCCCACGACATGGCTTGTTAGCCCTCGGCCTCCACTCAATAATCTTCTTCATCTATCTTCCATTTCTTTACCTCTCAGTGCCACTTCCATTTGTCTATCTTTCTTATTACGTCCTCTACTCCCGTTTTTCTACGTATTTCTCCGTTCCTTATTTTATTTTTCAGTGTTATCCATAACATCGATCTTTCCATCTTCCATTGTGCAATACTCAATTTTCTTGTTGATGTTTCATCAGGGTTAGAGTCTCTGCCCCGTAGGTAAGCACTGGCAGAACGCATGTATTAAAAGTTTTACTCTTTAAACTCCTAGGAATGTTGTCTATAAAGATGTGTCTGAGTTTGCCATATGCCGCCCAGCCTAGGTTAATTGGTCTCAGGAGTTCGCAGGTTTGTTCCCTGTTGATTTATCCTCATACCTTAAATATGCGTACTTTTCAATTAGCCCTGTTTCCGCTCCTCTGATGTGTATGTTAGGGACAAGGTTTGTCATTATCTTTGCCTTGCTACAGTTTACACTTAGACCCATCATTTGTGTTGCGATTTACAATTCGTGTAGCATTTCGTTAGCTTCACCTAGATTGTCTGTAATCAACACTATGTCATCTGCAAATCGTAGATTATTTAATTTTTCGACGTTTATATCTATGCCTTTATTCTTCCAGTTTAAAGTCTTAAAAAACGTATTCCAAAACTGCTGTGAGCATTTTGGGTAACGTAGTGGCGCCTTGTCTGACTCCGCGCTTGATGTTTATTTTTTGAGTGGTTTCATGAAGTTTTATAGTGGATGTTGCATGTTTGTAGATATTATAAATGACGTTGCTATATCGGTAATCTATCTCTTTCAGAGCTTTTATGATTGCATGCACATCTACCATGTCAAACGCATTTTGGAAGTCTACGAATATTAGTACTAAAGATCTCTTGTAGTCGATGGTCTTTTCGATTGGTATTTTTAGGCTTTGGAGATGGTTGTTTGTCCCGTATCTGGAGCGAAATCCAGCCTGTTCTCGTGACTGGCAGAAATTAAATTTTGCTTCTAATCTGGAGGTTAATATGCGATTGTACAGCTTATAAAGGTGGTTAAGCAAGCTAATCATTCTGTAATTATCAAGTTTGGTTATATCTATTTTTGTGTGTAGGAGGATGGTTATCGCATTGTTTTATGTTGAGGGAATCTCCTGGTTGTGTAGGCATAAGTTGAGTAGTTTTTCTATTTTTTCTATTAGTACTGGTCCTCCTAATTTTATTCCTTCAGTTACAAAGCCATCTTCACCAAGTGATCTGTTGTTTTTCATTTTCTTCAACGCGTAAAAGATTTCAAATATTGTGCTTTTAGGAATATCTTCTGATCCTTGGTATGATATTTTCTTTAGGTTGTGTGTGTTTTGTTTGGGTAGAATAGTTTGGGTGATTTGATCATATTTCTCCATTTTCCTGGATAGTCCTCTGTTGATTTTTCTTAATTGTTGGTCCACATTTGGTTTTCCTTTGACCACTCTCCGTTTCTCCAATTTAATTTGGGTCTCTTGACTGATTTTTCCAATTTTGAGCTTTTGGGCAGTATTCTTGCAGTGCTTCTTTTACTGCTTCTATTATAGTCTCGTTCAGAATGTTAATATTTTCGTTTCTTACTTCCATTTCTGATTTATTTCCTGTCGCATTTGCGATATGGTCGCTGAATTTGTCTATTTCTATTACATGTGTCCATGTTTGTTAGTTTCTTCTTTCATGAATCTTCTTCCTTCGATCTTTAGGTTTATTTTGAGAGTGGCTCTTACCATGCGAAGGTCATTCCCGGTTGAGAATCAGTTCAATACTGTCGCATCCTCGAAAATATGTTTCTTGTCTGTGGCAAAATGTCGATTTCATTGTGTGTTTTACCGACGGGGCTTTCCCACGTCCACCTTATTTGGGGTTGTTTGTTATAGAAAAATTTCTAATAAATTATATTCCAATAGGAAACTCATCATGGTTTCTCTGCTATCATTTCTGCCCGGGCTTTTAACTTCAGATGAGTCCGATATTATTCCGATTTTCGCATTAAAATCTCCACGTATGACTGTATAATGTGTTTTATTTTATTTCAATGCTGTGGAAATTTCTTCGTAAAAGATATTTATTTTGTCTGCATTATGTTAATAACGAGGGATAAAATTCCAACAGGAAGAAGAAGCGTCGGAAGACCGAGAAAAAGGTGGAGAGGCAGCTTATAGTGCTCAATAAACTGGTATGGAACAGGCACTAGCCTATTAAGAAGGAAGAAGAAGAAGAAGAAGAAGAAGAAGAGACATTATGTTTCGAGGTCGGTGCGTATACTTGGATGATTTTCATAGTCTTTCTGATTTTTAGCCGTAGGAACATGAAGGCTACTCTGGTAGAGATTGCTTGGACAGTTACAATTTTGTTAAAGTGTTTTTGTGGATGAAAAATCCTACTCATCCTATTGATGCCCTGTTGTCCGTTGTGGTAGAATTTATGTCCCGATATCAGTGCCACTAGGTTTTCACTGAGTCTTCTCACCTCGCTCATTGCGAGCGCGTCTCGTTTTATGTTCTTCCGCTCTATTCCCATCTCAGTGAATTTTTCTTCTGACACCAATGTCTTTAAGTCATAGGTTGCAACTTTTAATATTATTTTCTTAGATTTCGTACTCGAAATCCCCCCATATTCCTTGGAGCACACTGCAGTTTCTTGTAAGTGTGGAAGTTTGAGCTTCTCGCTCGACCTACCTCATTTTTTTTGGAAATCGATTTTTTCATTTTAAAGGTAGTTTTGGCGGTACTTACCACACTCGCCTGTGTGGATTGGTAGAGGGTAGAGGGTATGGGATGAATGAGATGCGGTGTGGATGGGAAAAACTAAAGTTTCGAACATGATTTCCCACGGTTTTAGGAGGTGGGAAAGAAAGAGAGAATAAGAATTGTAACACACCCTACACCCTTACTTTTATTTAAAAACACATGTTAGAGAGCTTTGGTGGTAACGCTGAGAGTGAGGACCAGGCAGAGGTCAAGGGAACCTCAAGAAGGGCGGTTGTGTTTTTGACCGTGTGGTCAGCGACGAAAAGTAATTGGGTGCAGCAATTAAAGCTGGATTTCTATCAGCAAAGAGAAGCAATTGGGTGCATCGATTAAAGTTTGGATTTATGTCAGTGAAATCCAGAAGTGTTGTGGAGTGCATCGATATAAATAGTTATTGTGTGCTTCGAATAAAAGTGCATTTTGGATTTCGTGCTTCTGATTAAGCTGCATTTGGGTTCAGCGAAATCCAAAAGCTCCATTACGCAAGCCAAGACAGGCAACAACGAAACCACCAAAGCCGGGTGATTGTACCAATATTTTGTTAAATTAAATAAATTAGTTTTTGTATATATTTATATGTGTGTTTTATTGCTACCACGATCAGGTTCCGAATCACAAAAGTTTCATATAAAAGCACGAAACGTTTCATTGGCGCCCGAGCAGCGGCCCTGATCAGTAGCAACTAAACAATTAGAATTTGGTTTATTATAAATCTGCTGTTGATGCCACCAACGACGCGTCTGCAGTCAAAATTACAAAATCAATCAAATATTAATCATTCTGAAACCACTAATATGGCGGATGAAAATATTGCTAGCCAGCAAGATGCGTTAATGTCGAAAATGCAGGAAATGATGTTTGAAATGTTTTCAAAATTTTCTGATAAATATGAACAAAG
>JABXWE010030327.1:0-31032 GCA_014611495.1 Limonius californicus
CTTAGCACACCACAACATGACGTGGAGAAAAGAGGAAGGATTGTAACCTGACGAAAAATCCTACAGGGGCGCCGGTCAGGCCAGAGCGCTCTACTGAAGGCGGGGAAAGGAAATGGATTAATGCGCATAGGAAAATCTCGCAGAGCAATAGTCGAGACTGTTTTCAAAATGCGTGGGTAATATTGAAAATGATGTGCTTCGATGAACGACTATAAAGTAATTCCCCTAATTTCAACAGTTCGTCCCTATTTATAGGAAGAAACTACGTGACCAAAACAAATTTATGACTTCTTGAAAAACACGTTCCCCAACTGAACCTTGAAATTTAACGCGAATACTTTAATAGTTCTGGGAAATTACATAGAACTGCTCCAAAATCTTCCAAGTCGGCAAGCTTAACTCACAAGAACGTACAACAATACAATAAATTACAAAAGATTCTAAATAAATTCCTAAAATTACGTGACTAAATTACAAAACAATAACCGAGCTAAAATATGTGAACATAAAATCTGTTTATAAACATCTTGACCCTCAAACTCGAAACCGCGAAGAACTGACCTAAGATTGCGTAATCTTACTACAACAAATAAACGGAAACGCAAATACAATAACTAACTAAAATAATTTCAATTCAATTGCCAATAGCTAGAAATATTTAAAATTAAAAGCGGTCCGGGGCGGACCCTCACAAAGTAAAAGTTAATTTGTAACAGCTTAACAAAACCATGTATACTAATGTATAGCATATGTATGCTGAGCTGATCTACTATAATAAAAAACATTTTTTTTTCGAAATATATAGGTACATAATTGTGGGATCTGGCACTGAGCAGTCTGTCCCAAGCGATCCCCCCCCCCCCGGAAACAAGGGGTAGATCGCAACCACCCAGCGGCCAGTGAAGACGCACGATCAGACAGTCTTACCGTATTGTTCTTGTTTTGAAATATTATTTAGTTAATACTGTTAATAAAGTGTAGTGTTCCACCCACTGTTGTTAGTTCTTTTTAATCCGATTCCACATAATTTAACAGACAATGGGACAGAGGACCTTAACTAGGTACCTGAAAAATACAAAGCAGGGTCGAATGCCACTTAAGGGTGTCGGAATTTACGGGTAAAACGAAATCCCGACCTTCTCGGAAGGACACGGCAATAAACAATATTTCCGAGCTATGAGTAATTTTCACTCAAGTACTAAACACTATTCTTGCCGGCCTCGGTGGTCTAGTGGTTAGCGCATTTGCCTTTAGATCCGAGGGACGCGGGATCGAACCTGTCCAAGGTCGGCGAGATTCTTCTAGCGGGGAAAATCTGAAAATGTGCTTTCTGTCGGATAATAAATAAAGCCGTAGGTCCCGTGCCACTACGATGTGTGACACGTTAAAAATCACTACTGGAATTGGAATTACTCCAGATGGGCAAAATTCTTAGTTAGGGTGTACAATGGGCCAAATGTGGCCTAAGTGCATAGAGATGCTTGGAAAACCGCGTCCTAGATCTCGCCCTTTCAAAGCAAGCAAGCAAGCAAACACTAATCTTTGATTCATACTGTATAAGGATTGAAAATAGTCATAGCCACCTTTAAGAATTGTTCAATTGTCAATTGTTCTGAATGTGCAAGTTTGGTTATAAATACTACAGTAATAGACCACCGGAATAATAAATATTTTCAATTAATTAATCGTGGAGGACTGTCTGTTCCTACATATTTAGTTTGCCAAGTAATTAGATATGTTGTGGGAGTTCTGCAATTGCTGATTTCTGAGAGATATGAAACATTATTTTTATCAAGTGGTCAACAAAAAAATATTTTATGCTCTGTTAGTGAGAGAGGTATACTTTCTGATGTAAATATAAATCTTGTAGTAGAAGATATTTGTGTTTGTGGCAGTAACAATCTGTTCACAGTAAAAATGATAATTTCTACTGCAGGAAATATACTTTTAAATAATTACTCGAAGTTACGAACTGATGCGTTAAATACCAATAGAGGCAATAAGAAGCGGAAATTATTAACGTTAATATAGGTACTTCCATAATTTAAGTTACTTTTAGAAACCTCTATATTTTTGTGCAATAATATGTGCCGGCGGGTGTAAACTGGGCACTAAATTTATGGATTTACCAATTTCAGGTAGGTTAGTGCCCAATTTACATCCGCCCATATGTGCAACTAGCTAGGAAATTGTGTTGAGTTTTTTATTTATACTGTGTGTTCATATATATTTTGTGTTATCGTTGTTATACAAGGTACCTACCCTTTGATTTTCGTTAATATACCCTAATACTTGATGAAAGGTTGTTGTTTATTAAATAAAAAGATTTATCCGATCTTTTGTAATTGATTTTACCAACTCCTGATTTTTTCGTTGGAAAGGATAAGTAACACATTTGACCGAAATATTCCGAAAAAAATCAGAATTCAATGCAGAAATTATAAAAATTTAAGCTGAATTTTCTGTTTGTTGAACAGCAACGAACACATTTCATTTCTTATATTAGAGCGCATAAATATAAAATATATTTCCGATATTGTTAACGTGAGAAGTACACACAGATGACAATTGTTGCACAAAGTAATCTCAAATAACAAAACAAGTTTGCAAAATAATCAAATTTCACGATTTTTATATTGTATTTGGCCGCGAATGAGTTTAAAAGTTCCCACTCGCCGCGCGCCGGCCGGACGTACGAGTTCGACGAAGCAATGTTGGCAGTTTGCATGGGCCGGGCCTTTCTTAAAGGTGGCTATGAAATAGTTCAAATGACTATTACAAAATTGCCTAACCTAGAAGAATATGTTGGTAGACCTCATAACCAAGCGTTGTTAAAAACAGTCAAAACATTTTTTACTATTACCCATTACTACATTAAAGGTGAGTGATATATCGCATATTAACTTTAAAAATTACATTTTCATATCTTAGAATTGTTTACCGCGTTAAAGGAGTGTAAGGCAGCAAATATTAAAGAACAATTGCTTACTACAGGAAAACCTGTGCATATCAACATGGATACTTTATCTGATATGCATGAAGATGTCAAACCTGACGTTACTTCGCTATCAAATTTTACCAATTCTATATCCGATACCTGGCATCAAACCAAAATCAACGAAGAATTATCTCGGGCCGAGTTGGAAACGAACGGTGAGTTTGCATTATACACACGCAATCAAGCACTAGCATGTAAATAATAATAAAACGAGGTTTTCCTTCAAAAAAACAATTATAAGGTAGTTACCGAGCTGAAGTTACGTTATGTATTTGTATATGTACCTGACAGATGCACACTTTGAGACATAAGTATTTTTATATTTCTAAAATTATAATTTTTAAGCCTTTTGGCATCTATTAGGGCCAGTGGAGCGCAGATTAAACAATTATAAAGTGGTTAGGTACATCCACCATCAGTGACGGCTTCCGTAGCCCTTCACATGACAAAATAAATACTAGCAAAAAGCATAAATAATTTTAAACATATTTTTCGAGCTATGTGGTTTCTCCTCTCTAGCCATCCACTCTCTAGAGAAGACCTTCCTTAATAACTTATACCAAGCTGTTTCTCCAAAAAGTGTCGAATGTCTCCCTCCAGCGTATTGTTAAAAATGTGCTAAATCGTACATTTCGAAAATAAACACCAAGTTTCTTCTGCTTAGCTGTGGGGGTAGTTTTCGCCAAGAGGAGTGGAACAGCTAGATTTCCTAGTTGTCCCCAGTCATGTAACTAGACCACTGCCAAAGAGCCCTATGGTATCCATGTAAATCAATGCGCAGAGTAGCTTTATAATAATGTAATTATATTTGATCAAACATCTAAAAAAGAATTATGTTACTGCCACCCACTTAGAGTACGGGACAGATTGCCAGTGCTTCTTAACTGCACTTCAAAGATTAAAGTAAAGAATAAGTAATTGAATAGTTAAGATATGAACCTGTAGGAAAGGAGATCTTGAAAATTTAGAACATGAATAGACTTAAAGACTAAATTATGTGAGAGGCGTGAATAACTACTGTAGCAATGGGATAAGTGTGCGTCCAGGACAAAACGCCGAACGGCTCTAAACGATGACACATCGTTCGAGAAGATGGCATCGGATCCGAATATGTTTAGTCTTAAGCTCGCGAGAGCTCGTTGGACCTCCATTTCAGTTGGTCGATTTCGCGATTCGACACAGTCCACAAAATGTAATCGAAGGGTGAACATCAGGTGACAAATAAAATATTAAAGTTCAGATGCCCTTTTATTTAATGTCATACAAAACATGGTCATCTTTGAGTCGAATGGCAGAAACAGAAGAGTAAGCATAATCTACTAATTGGAGGAACCTGGTGGTGAAACATTCCATTTAACAAAAACCGAAGTGGAGGAACCAAGCAATCAAGCTGGCATTGCATGTGTTTGGGGTTCGAGGCTATAGACGGAATACGAGACTATTTACGCTACGAGGTTTGAAGCTATTTTTACAAGAATTGGACGGCTGGTTTTGAGGCTATCTACGAGGGCGAAGTTAGGTCCGAAAAACGTGAGTCAATCCTTTTCTATATGCTAAATACCTACCTGTTTTACATTATTCGTTTGAGTAAGTATTTCAGAATGAGTGAGTAAAAAATAAGCATTCGTAAAGGAGAGGGATTTAAGCGTAGTTTAACCGCATTTATTGTGTACATAGTCTGTCATTAGCAATAATCTATTTGATAACAAAATTATCATTGAGATAACTGAAAGATTGGGGAGAATGGAAGGGATGATTCGAGAATTTAGCGAAATTCAATCAAATATTGAGTAGATTTGCGACGAGAAAATATTGGCGGAACAATAAACTGAAAGGGAAAATTTTGAAACTTTTTATTTTAAAATCATTTCTCAAGCAAAGGCAATTATTCAGGAAAAAGCACCTGAATCTACACAAGAATTTGGTTCTGATGCCGGGTTGGCTAAGGAATCAATAACTGGTTATACAAAGGGAATAAAATTGCCGACAATTCAACTTCCAAAATTTTCTGGTTCTCATGACCAATGGCTCGAGTTCAGGGACACGTTCAATTCAATAATTCACAATGACAACACAATAAGCGAAGTACAGAAATTGCATTACTTGAAGTCTAGCTTGCAGGGACAGGCTAGGCTGCCCAAATAATTAGGTCATTGCCAACGACTGAGGTATTATCAAGTTGCTTGGAAGTTATTATGTGACAGATATTATAACAAATAGTATATTATAACATGAGTTACAGAAGGCAACATATTCAAGCACGAATCCGAAATTCGGACACGAGCCGCGTAGCGGCGAGTTTCCGAACGGATGAGTGCTTGAATGGCCTTCTGTAACGAGTTTTTTATACTATTTTCTCTGTTTCGGCTTCCATTTACATTATTTATTTAAATTTTTTTATAAAAATAGTTGACAATTTCTGGGAAACTTTTGGTAGAATATAGTTAGGTTGGCAGCAATTATTTGTGTTTGACAGTTATGGGAATTCGACGTTTCAAAGTTTATTTAACACGAAATCGACATTATAGTTTAATGCAAAATATATCAATTTAAATTCCGCAGACCGCGATAATACTCAAACCTAATAAAGTCTTTCAGCAGTGAACATACACTTAATGTCAGACCGCAGGCACACCAGTCGCTGACAACAAAATGTCACTAAAAATCGTTTAAGAATGAGCTCCATTCTAGTCTTAAAAGTAGTGCGAGAATAATGTCATTCTAATGCCGAAACAGAGAAAAGGTATTATTAAATCATCTTGTCAAGGCACTTTTTAATTTACCTAAAGTAAAGGGCAATGATTCATCTTCTGAGCTACGGAAATTGGTGGATGAATTTTCGAAACACTTGTTAGCTTTAGAGACCTTAGGACAGCTTTTAGAAAACTATTTGGATGCACTATTAATTCATTTAATTTGTTCAAAACTAGATAATCAAATTAAACTGGAATGGGAGGTCAGCACACTAACACAACAATTTCCAACTGTGAACGACATAAAAACTTTTGGAACAGGTGTCAATTATTGAAATCACTGGAAAAAGAAAACAAAGGGACTCATCAGATGCTCTACAAACATTTTCCAAAAGGACAACAACTCTAGAGTTGCTTTAGTTGCCATGGGTAATGACAACGTAAATTTAAAATGCGTTTTTTGCGATGACGATAAGCATTCAATTTACAGTTGCGAAGATTTTTAAAATTAAGCGCTAAGGAGCGAACATTGGAAGCAAAGGGACGAAAACTATGTATTAATTGCTTGAAAAAGAATCACTGTAGCTTCAATTGTAGAGCAGGATCGTGTAAGAAATGCGGACGGAAACATCAATCGCTATTGCATTTTGACAGGAAAAATTCAAATCCGGCAAGCGGTGATCAAGCTGAACACGAGGTATCAAACACCTCTTCTGGTAAAGACAACGTAGTTTTAGCAAATTGTAGTAGTGTACAGGGTACCATCGGTACTTCTGTCAACAGCAATTATTCGGGTTGAAGATAGTACAGGTAACTATCAGCGGTGCAGGGCGTTATTGGATTCCGGTTGAGAAAGTAATTTCATTACAATTAAACTGTGCGACAGATTACATCTAAAGAAAACGCAATTAAATTTAGTGGTGGTTGGAATCAATCAAATATCTTCAGCCATTCCACTTATCAGAGCCTTGACCTAACTGCGATTGCAGCTTCTCGATTTTGCATCTGCAACATTTTCAACCAGTCGTTGCAACATGGCTTTAAACTTAGGTTATCTATGCTGATGTTGAATTTCACGAAGAAAGTAGAGTTTTCTGCATTTTCAACGATATTTTGTATGGACCCGCTCAAAGCATCCACACGTCTTTGTGTGGTAGTAGTTGTACTACTACTACTACTATTAATATAATTTATATATTACATAATAGCACCAGATATCCCGTCATCGTCTCTACTTGTATTTCCACCACAAGTGTTTTTTTTTAGTAGTTAAGCTTAAGGGCGCTGCAACTACTATAGTCATTAGCGCCCAGTTAGTACAATCACTGTTAAATTTTATGGCTTATATTGATGTTGTTTATAAACTTAAGTATTTTCCTTTCCGCTGCCACATTGAAAGCTAGAACTTCACTAAAATTATTAGGCACACTAAACTCGATTCTTTTATTGTTGAAAAGTTTGCACTCCACTAATATATGTTTCACTGTAATTGTCATTTGGCACGCTTCACATATTGGCGGATTGTCTTTTTTAAGAAGGTACTGATGGGTTATCTGTGTGTGTCCAATTCTTAATCTTGTTAAGATAATATTGTTTCTTCTACCGGGGATATGTTGTTCATGTGATACGAAGGAGTCATCTAAAATGCAACGCAGTTTGTTGTTATCCAATTCTGTCCATTCTTGTCTGATCCTGTTTCTAATTTCATCTTTTACTGAAATTTGCAAGTCCTGGTTAGTTATCTGTGTATATTGTAAAGCATCATTACTATTTACTGCTTGTTTTGCTGCTGAATCTGCCTCGTCATTCCCTTCATTTCCAACATGGGAGGGAACCCATGCGAAAGTCACTCGCTTATTCGAATTTATGATTATGTTATGAAGCTGTTGTATGTTTTGGATTAATTTATGTGTAGGATACATATCTTGCATTGCAGAGAGTGCGCTTCTGGAGTCAGTGATTATTATATAGCTGAGCTGATCAGAATTGGAGATGAATTCCAGTGCTTTCATAACAGCATATACTTCTCCGGTGAAGATACTCGCTATGGAGGGTAAACAAAAAAGAGAAGTTTCTCTTTTGGAGTGACAACAGCTGCGCCCACTCCTAAATTTGTTTTGGAAGCATCAGTGTAGATTTTAACTTCTTCTACATGTTCGCTCAACATTTCCTTAACAGCTAGTTTATACAAGCAAGGCGAGGTTTCGCCTTTATTAAATTTTGCCAGGTCTAACTTGATTGTGAAAGGTTTATGAGACTAAGGAGGTGTATTATCGTTACGTAAAGTGTTCATCATTGGGTACGGTATGTTGTATTCTTTCAGGAGTCTATTTATTCGTTCATAAAAGGGTAGGTCTAGGTTAGGATTTAGCGAATAAATATTTTGGAAACGGTTGGAAAAAGTAACAGTGTGTGCAGGATTGTTTGGATTTTCTGCTACTGTAGCAGCATAAAGTAATGCTTGTTGTTCACTCCTCTTTGTGAGTGTCATTTGCCCAGTTAATCCCAATAGGCTTTTAATAGGACTAGATCTGTAAGCTCCGATTGCTATTCTGTGCTCTATTTTGAATAGGATCAAGCAATTTAAGCAGATTTCGTATGGCGGAGGCGTAGACAATCGCTCCATAATCAATTTTTGATCTAATGATAGAGATGTAAATGCGTAGTAGGGTGCCTTGATCAGCTCCCCAGTTATATCTTCCTAGTACCTTGTTTGTTGTTGTTGAGACGTTTATTACATTCATCTTTAAGTTTGTGTATGTGATCTTTCCAGGTCATCTTATGGTCGAAAATAACTCCAAGCAGTTTTAATTGTTTAACATATTCTAGTACGTATCCGTTTAATTGCAGAGCATGTGCAGTTATGTTGCGCTTTCTAGAGAATATTATACCTTTAGATTTAGCTGGAGAGAACGTTAACCCATTATGTTCACTCCATATAGAAAGATTGTCCGGCGAATTTTGGAGGTGATGTTGAATTGAAGACAGATTATTGCCTCTTCAAATTAAAATTAAGTCATCGGTGAACAGCATTCCTTTAGTAGGGAAGTTTAAACACTGCACTACATTATTAATGGCTAGTGGGAATAAAACAACGCTTAAAGAGGATCCTTGCGGCACTCCATTGTGTAATAATTTAGAATTGGATAGTATTCCATTAGTTCTAACTCTTAATAAACGTCTTTTTAGAAAGTTGTCAACAAAAGCAATTATTTTTCCTTCTAAGCCCCAGCTCTGTAGAGATACTATTATTTTATTTCTCCAAACCATATCATAAGCGTGTTTGATGTCTAGGCTATCGCTTCCTGCTTGTTAGCTAGAGCTTCATGAATTTCACTCTCTATAATTATTAGTTGGTCCAGGGTTGATCTGTTCTTTCGGAAACCACTCTGGTTATTGCTTAACAAATTATCCTTTTCAAGAAACCACATTAATCTTTTTGATATAATTTTTCTAGGATTTTACACATGGCACATATCAATGATGTACGAGGGTAGGTGGGTAGTTTGTTGGATTTAACTTGTATTTCCTCTGTTTGTGGATAGGAATACTGATAAGTTCTTTCCATTGTTCCGGGAAAATGTGATTATTCCATATTTGATTATATATTAGGAGGAGGTAACGATAACCCTTATCAGGCAAATTTTTCAAAAAAATAAATGGAATATCATCTGGTCCAGCATTAGAGTTTTTGGAACTTTTTATCATTTCTTGTAGTTCTAATTCTGTTATAGGATCATTGATAGCGTGAGTGTTATTTTTATCATAGCTGAGAATATTGTTTTCCTTTTTTCTTTTATATTTTATAAATTCGGTGGTGTAATTATTATCACTGGAATTATTGCAGAAGGTATCCGCTAAAACTTCGTTAATCTGTTCAGATGTTGTGATATTGACATTGTTGTACTTCAGTGCAGTTATCGTATTTGGTATGTAGTTGCCTCGGATCTTGTTTATTTTGCTCCACAATTCCGCACTTTGCGTAGAACTTGTTAAGGTTGAAACAAACTCATCCCAGCATTTTTGTTTCTTCTGTTTAATGACACGTCTGGCGATTGCTCGACACTTTGCCCTTTTCCTATTTTTGGTTACTTCGGTACATTGACGATCCCACCGGGGAACATTTTTTGAATAAGCTGTATTCTTTACTCTGCCCACCTATCTGTGAGCCGCCGTTATAATAAGTTCGCTAAAGTCTGTTACTATTTGGTCGATATGGTACCTGGATACAAAATCACTAATGTTATCATTAATATATCTTCCAAACTCGGTCCAGTTTGCATTCTTGATATTCCATTTATCATACGAATTTGTGGTAGTATTTTGTTGTGTACTAATATATATGGGGAAATAATCGCTGTCGTGTGTGTCAGGCAGCACCTCCCAATTCAAGTGTAACAACAATGTTGGTGTGCAAATACTAAGGTCAATGGCAGATAGGGTTCTATAAGATGAGCTTAAATAAGTTGGATCGCCGTTGTTAAGAAATAATAGATTATTATTGTTTAATATATTTTTTGTGCAATTGTACGCGAAGTGACAACTTCGCGTACGCCATGCAGGCCGTAAAATTTAATTTCGCGGCCGTCGCTAATGACAACGGCTGCTAAAGTTACTTTAGCGGCCGTTGTCATTAGCGACGGCCGTTAAACTGAATGTCACATATACATACATATTCATTTTGACACATGAGAATGGACAGTTTTTAGAAATTATTTATTATTTATCTCATTTCCATGGTAACATGAAAGCCGACCGTCTTTCTATTTACGCCGAAAATTATAATTTTTAAAATTTCATCAATAATTATTGAGGATTCTACACAATTGCACAAAAAATGTTGTGTATACTGCGGCCGCGTCATTCTTTAACGTCCTCGAGGTTGCCTTACCTCGGCCGCAAGCGGCCTCGGCGGCAATCTTCCTCTCGATACGTTAAAGAATGATTTCGCGGCCTTAGTATACAAATAACTATTCTATAATGCGGTCCCGTTCATTTATTTTCTGTTACACCCATAATATATTATGACTATTAAAGTCTCCTACTACGATAAAAGGTGTTGGAAGTTGTGATAATAGATCTTCTAACTGCATTAGATCGACTCGCATGCTGTTGGATAGATATATGTTGCAAATCGTTAGTTTCTGTGGTGCGAAAATGGTAATTGCTACAGCTTCCAGACTGGTGTTAAGAGGGACTTCGTCATGTTGGTGTGATCTATGAATGGAAATCCATACATCTTCACTCGCATTAGAATATACTTCTCCGTTTTTTTGGACTGGTAAGTATCCTGACAATTTGCCAACTTGTGTCTCTTTAAAATTAGTTTCTTGAAGGCAGATAACAGTAGGTTTAAATTTTTTTAATAAGAATTTGAATTTCTGGTAGGCAGGCATAAAACCCGTTTACGTCCCATTGTAATATGAATGTTAATATGACAAAATAATGGAATTGTCGGAGTCAGTAAAATGTTCTTCATCACTTTGCAGTTTGGAAATTTTCTTTATTACTCGTGTGAACCTACTTTTTATTTTTCTGTCTAGGAGGTAAGGGTACACATTCCGTAGCATGTTGATTAAACCATCTGTGTTTTGAGTATAGGTATAAGATAGACTTAGTATGTCCTTAGTTCCGTACGTGTTTTCCACAAAATCCAAAAAGAGTTCGTATTTTAACGGAAATGTTTCTTCTTTCTCTAGGATAAATTGCTTAGCAGGTTCAATCAGTTTTTTATAGAATCTGATTTTTTTATTAAACAATTCCGTTGGCTTGTGGGTAATTTCTGAGGTTTGTGGTTTGATGAGATTATCGTTGATTGGACGATTTTCTTCGGCTTTTATCCTTTTGGGTGCTTTCGAAATGGGTTTAGTGAAATCACTGGCTTCTTCGCTACTGTTATGTACTAAAGCCTCTACTACTATATGTTTTATAGGATCTACCGTTTCTGTATCCGTTGAGGAATAAAGGTTGGCTGAAACTTGTCTCTTGACTCCTTTATTAACTGGAGAGTTACTCGTTTCCATTTCTTCTATATTTAATGGGCAGTGTGATGCTACATGTCCTGCTACAAATACAAATAATTGTCTACGGAAACTTAATATATGAGTAAATCCTTTCTCAGCTAATCCTGCGCGCTGGAAGGTCATAGGAGACACTAATTTTAATCCAGTATTTTTAAGAGCCTGTTCGATGGTACTGTGTGGAGTAGTAGGTGAAACATTAGACAAAACAACTCTTATTGCTGGAGATACCAGAGGACGTATAGGGATTTTGTTGTTGTTAATTTCTAAATACTTAAATTTGCTGGTTATTTCATCCACAATAAATTTGTTAGCTAAATAAATGCAGAAGCGATTGTTCGAGATTTTCGAAGCAAATCGTATGTGGCTGGGGTTTGTGATATTTCCTATAGCTTCGATGTAATCTTTATGAGGAATACCTTCAACTGTATCCAGAACGATAGCCTGATCTTTTTTAGGGAAAACATATGTAGAAGGAGAATGTGTAACGGAGGCAAAGGAAGTGTGATTTGGAGGATCATCTTGGGTAAGGGAAAGTGAGGAACTTCCGTAGTCAGAAGCATCCTGATTAGATGCAGCCATTAGAATAAATAACTAAAAATATAAATACCCAGCGCCGCATGAGACAAATGAACGCCTGTCAAATGGAGCACACACTTGTTTTGAGTCCGATAACGTATGAAATTTAATGCTACACACACCAACAATCGACACCACTCGCTTCGAAGACGGTCGGTGCAAAACTGACAAGTTTTTGAGCTGAAATGTAATTGAAAGGTAGATTCTAAAGTTACGTTGTTTCTAGTGTATTAACTTACAAATGCTTATATAAAATTGAATTTGGTTGATTTTGTCTTAATATTTTTAAGCAATGTTCTTGTTGTTCTGCAGTCCACGGCTTGCACTTCTTTACATCTTTTATGCAGGCATACGTATTAATTGATAGGTTTAGGCCTGTATTTTTCGTCAACTGAACCTTTATTTTTGGTCCAGTAACATTCTAAATCGGTGGTGGTTAGCTTTTCCATGTCCTGGATGTCATTTCTAAAATATAACGAGAAAAATAATACAAAAAATACGATTTTAAAATATATAAAATGGTATTACACCACTATACCTGCTGCAATAAAACAGACATGCTGACACGTTTGCACACTCCTGCCAGACCTGCTTTGCGGCTACATAAAAATTATTGACCTCCACAACACCTTCTTTAACTAATAATTGGCCTTTTAATTCGTGGGGCTTGCCAGCAAGTGCACTTGTTTGCAAACAGAGAGCAATAATCTCGTATTTGCAGTCTTCGACATTTCCCAAGCCACACTTGATTAGTTGCTTTGCAAAAAGCACTTCTTCTCCTGCGATAACACAACGGCTGTCTGGAGTAGCATTAAGATACTTGAAAATTGTACCCATTCTTAGAAAAGCCGTAATTCTTAAAACACAATAAATTAAATGTAAATATTTTTGTTGACAACCTAACGCATTGTTTAGATCCCTTTACAACAAAAACAACTAAATAGAAATACTTACACAATCGAGCAAACTTTGAATGTTGCTTTAAATACGTAGCGATAGTCTTTTAATTCACAATCAACTTATAGTATGGTGCCAAGTAATTCGTAACTTAACTGTTGAGGGCACTTCAGAGTGAAAATTGTTGAAGTAGTCCAATTTGTTGCTTATGCCTTATAGATTCGAAATCCGCAAGTCGTCAAAAAATCGTCCTGTGCATAAGGGCACAAAATTTAAAATTCATCTGACTGCACATTCGATAACCTTAGATGGTAAAGCATATTATCCCGAAGTATCAAAATTATCTTTGTACGTTTTGTATTTTTAAAATATTAATGAATCCTGGGAAGCTAACGTTGTTTATAGGGAGAAAAAATCTTCTAATTCAATTTATTCGTTTCAGTACACCAGTGAAATCGGGATTTTTTTGGACTTTTTTCGCTTTACACGCCATTATTTCCCAAACTATCAACCTAGCACGAAAATTCATTTGTTATAAAATGTGTATTATTCTGTATGAAAGGTACTGGTTTTTAAATTTTAATTTTTAGAGTTTTCTTAAACGAGATATTTTACTAAATGTAAAATATTGCAAAATAATTTCAAAAACCCACATGCACGCTGTCGATCTGTGACTCACGATGCTTCGCTTCTCCCACTGCTCTACGCCGCAGTAGCACCCCCGCGCTCGCCCTGTAGCGGCCCATGCCGCTCTCAATTTGGATAGGGTTTTAAGACAATAATAATATTAAAAGAAACAAAAATAAATATTTATTCACTCTCAGAGTTATCTTCAATAAAAATAGTTTCTGATTGCTGATTATGGTTGACTACGCTATTTTTACATGATTTTTGGCCCATACAGTAACAGGAACCAATACAGTTCAAATTTTTTTGCATGATCAGACCTTACTTGTACAATCTGAAATAAATGTTTATTATTTGATAATTATTATGTTAATGAATTAAAAATCAATCACTTCGTACCTTTTTTGCAACGACAAGTAGTTAAAATGCTGAGATCTCCAGGAACTGCTGCTTGTGTCTGGAAGGCTGGTACGATTTGATCATTTTCAATCATTCATCCAAATTCCAAAAGATTTGGCAATTCGGGTTGTGGTTCCAAACTACTGAGCCAAATTTTTGTTTGATAATATGCCCTCAAACAATGTTGTTTCAGACTATTTTCTGTTGGAGGCAATTTCTCTATTGTTTTAGATATTGCAAGTATTGATCTTAAATCATCGATGGAAGATATATCGGAATTATTGGTGTACAATGTTAAAACAAAGTTGTACATTTTTTTAAAATAATCTATCATTAAATTCTTCAATAGCGACGCCTTTAAGTAACTCACAGTAAGACATATATATCTTCAGACAAAATTTTTTTCCGACTCCACTCAATTGGCCTGTCGTATCACATCCTGTCAGTGCATGAAAAGCAATTAGATGTTTTGGAAGTAACGGGTTCATACTAATTTTGTGAATTGGAATAAAACGAACAATATTTTACATTTAGTAAAATATCTCGTTTAAGATAACTCTAAAAATTAAAATTTAAAAACCAGTACCTTTCATACAGAATAATACACATTTTATAAAGAATGAATTTTCGTGCTAGGTTGATAGTTTGGGAAATAATGGCGTGTAAAGCGAAAAAAGGCCAAAAAAATCCCGATTTCACTGGTGTACTGAAACGAATAAATTGAATTAGAAGATTTTTTCTCCCTATAAACAACGTTAGCTTCCCAGGATTCATTAATATTTTAAAAATACAAAACGTACAAAGATAATTTTGATACTTCGGGATAATATGCTTTACCATCTAAGGTTATCGAATGTGCAGTCAGATGAATTTTAAATTTTGTGCCCTTATGCACAGGACGATTTTTTGACGACTTGCGGATTTCGAATCTATAAGGCATAAGCAACAAATTGGACTACTTCAACAATTTTCACTCTGAAGTGCCCACTAACTTTTTATTTAAGGGTCTTCTCGCAGCGCGGGCACTCTACTATTAATACTACCCATCGGTAGTCGAAATCGCTAATAGAACCCAAACCGGAGCTAGGGGATTCCTACGATACAGCGTTGAAACGGTTTAATAAATTAGAAGCAAAATTAGATCAAAACCGGGAGCTTAAACATTAATACACAACATTCACGCGGAAATACGAAATGTTAGGGCATATGACGGAGATCAGGGAAACCGATATAAAAATGGGAGAAGTACATTATTTACCTCACCACGGCGTTATAAAGGAAAGCAGTTCTACAAAAACACTCAGAGTTGTATTTGACGGGCCGTGTAAGACTGCAAACGGTATCTCGTTAAATTATTGTCAACATGTAGGACTAACGATGCAAGACGAATTATTTAGTATTCTTGTGCGTTTTCGAACGTACCATTACGTCTTATCAGCAGATAACGAAAAAATGTACCGTCAAGTGTTAATTAAACCAAATCAACGACATTATCAACGTACCTATATTGTGGAGGGAAAATAAGTCAGATTTATTGTAAAGCATTATACTCTTAATACAGTGACGTACGGAACTACTTCAGCTTCTTTTTTAGCTATAAGGGCATTGTATAACAACAAACGGCTCATGATTATCCTGACAAATTCGAAAAGGCATCGCGGATCGTTTTGCACGACTTCTATGTAGACGATCTGTTGTCAGGGGCAGATACAAGGGCTGAAGCCATTCAGTTGTATAAAGAGATCAAAATTATTCTAGAATCAGGTGGTTTTGCAATAAGAAAGTGGGTTTCAAACAGTCGGGAAGTACTAAACGAAATTGTAGCCACCACGTCAGAGGACAAAGACGCGGTACCAGTAGCGGAGAAGGAATACCAAAAAACGCTTGGGTTGCATTTGGTTCCGGGCGCAGACTACCTTCAGATTAACACAGACGTAACTAAAGTAAAGACAGCTACCACAAAAAGTGATTTACCTGCTACTACATCAAAAATATTTGATCCTCTCGGTGGGTTAGGTCCATGCATGATAATTGATAAAATAATGTTACAACAATTATGGAAATATAAATTAGGTTGGGATGACGCTTTCCTAGAAACGCTATATGCACAATGTAATCGATTTGCTGAAAATTTAAGGATTTTAAATCAGATTCAAATACCTCGTTACGTCGCTTGTACGCAGGCAAAGCGGGTTGAGTTACATGTATTTTCTGGCGCACCTAAGGTTGCGTACGGCACTTGTTTATACATTAGAACCATAAAGGACGATGGTTCGGTATTAGTACACTTACTATGTGCAAAGTCAAGAGTGGCACCTCTCAAGGAAATCGCAATTCCCAGACTGGAATTATGTGGAGCACTTTTAGCAGCTAGGTTAGCTACCAAAGTAATAAAATCTTTAAGCATCGTATTTACCGAAATTTCATTTTGGTGTGATTCAACTGTAGTTATAAGCTGGATACGAATGCCAGCAAGCAACTTAAAAGGTTTTTGTTTCGCATCGAGTATCGGAAATACAACAATTAACTAACGTACAGAATTGGAAACATGTAAGCACAATTGATAATCCCGTAGATCTAATTTCTACGGGCTTGGGACCTAGGGAAATGATCAAATCGATTTGGTGGAAGGGGCGACATTGGCTGGGATTACCTAATTCACAGTGGCATAAATCAGTGGTAATTGAAAATATAGAATTACTAGAAGTAAAGAACACCAATATTGTGTTGATAGAGGTTAACAATAAACATACATTTCCGTTCAGGAACGCTCCGTCATTACACAAGTTAAAACGATTACTTTCATGGTGTTTAAGATTAATAAAAAATTGTATACTAAAAGGGGACCAACGCAGTTTAAGAGCACAATTGAGTTGGAAGGGGCAATGACTCGTCTAGTCAAATTAGCCCAAATGGGGGATTATTCAGAACAATTACAGCTTCTTAATAGCAATCCTAGCGCACCTTTAAAACGAAAATTACACCAATTGTCTCCATTCATCGATGAGGAAGGCTTATTGCGCGTAGGGGGTAGATTGAAAAATTCAAATTTTATCTTTTGTTTATCTTGCAATAAGAGTACCTGAAAAATGTTGCCAGTGACAAAAATAAATGTTTATCGTGATTGTTCTTGACATCTTTATTATGCAAATGTATGATATTTTTACATGGCTGTATAGAGAATAAAAAGCACTGACTGTTCATGCCACAAAAAGTATAGGTTGCCATTTAAAAAAAAATGTCGATGACGCCATAGCTAAAACATACGACAATGGAAAAAAATGAGAAACGCCAAATTGTGGCAAATAACTTGATAATAAACTTTTGTTAGAAACTTTTTTTCGTAAAGTTAGTATTTAAGCATCGATGTTGCTTACTTTTTATTCACCCTGTATATCTTTTGGCAACAGCCAATGCGCATAACGCCTCCACGGAAAATGATGTACATGGTAGTTTGTTTTTAAGGTTCATGAACATGTCTTGCCTTTATTCTCTCCCTCTTTAATTATTTTATGATACGCCACTGACTACTATAATCAATTTCATCAAATTGCTTGATATTACCGAGACCTTTTGTACCTCTTACAGTTTTTTGATAAGTCCATTCGTTTACGATTAATTCAAATGGAAGTAAATGCATGTAAATAGTCACTTGTGGCTATTGAATGCTATTGAATACAGCAGTTTTGTAACTTGTAATCAACTTCACCGCCATTTGCGCATTTTAGTTTTCAAACTAAACAATAATACCAGTAATTACATCAGACCAATCATTCAAATAAACAGGAGACCAACAGGGATTGTTATTGCCAGAATTCTTAAAAATAAGCTTATTACCCCCTGGATCTGGGAATTTTTGTAAATCCAATGCTGTTATACCTATCTTCAGCCGTATTTGGGAGTTCCCCGTAAAACGAATCACGTTAATGTGAATGCCCAAAAATGTCTTAAATGTTTAAGACAAATAAAATTATAAAATAATTCAAAATATCTACAAGAAATTAAAATTATAAATCGTGAATGTAGCTGTGGGTATTTTATTGTTTAATAAAAAATATATCGCCTAATAGGATTTTGCGTATTCTCATACAAGGCCAATTTCCTCTTTTTGTTCAAAGAGCCTATATTGTATTCTGCTCGTTTTGTCGTGTCGGCCGCGACCTCTAAGCGCATTTTGGTAATCAGTTTCCATATCACTGGGTGCTTATGACCCACAAGATTTGAGAATCGGTGATTCCACCCTTCAACTTGGTTATTTGTTATATATCACCCGCAGCAAGTGTTGTTGCATGGACATTCCAGGTTTCGGGGGGGAACATAGGTGGCACATTCCTGAGTCTCACTGGTCCTGCTGCTCCCGGATTGCCTACTCGGCGAAAATAATCGAGTAGATCTGCTATTTCAGGCATCACTGTACGTAAGTAATCCATTCCTTGCGCCACATCTTCAGGTGGCTGAAAGGCAAGTCCATCCACCTTTCCACAAAATAAATTCAATTCTTCGTTTTCTCTGTACGCTGTTTCCAAACCTAGGGATTGCATTTTGCGGTGTGTACTTTGGGCCAGATGGTAAAAGCAACCCCGAATTATGATTTGATCTCCTAATACTACTTTTGCAGCTGTAATCACGGCCTTTTCAAAATCTACATTTATTGTAAGAGGGCCAGGAAATAATTCCCTTGCGGCACATTCTTCCATGACAACACGTTGCATGTTTTTATACGTTTCTTGGCTCTTAGATTGCAATAGAGCATATACTGCTGTTATAAATATTCCATTAACAGGCACTCTTATGACATACATTGTTGGAATTGTTTAGGGGCTAGCGAAAAATTGCCGTCCATATACCATCTTGACGCCGCGCCGCAGAGAGATGGCGAAGATTTTCTTCAGTGGAAAATACAATTATCCTTTGGTCTGATTCTGCACCATTGTCGTGAAGAAGGAAACGGTTGTAATCGGGATCACCAATTGTACACCAGTCGCCTACAAAGAAACGTGAAATTTAAAATATAATTATTTATCAAGTTATGTTGTTCCAATAGCAATAACTACTGTTTACTTTTTTAATACCTTTGAAAATGATATATAAATGTGTTGAAATACGTATACCGGGTGCCGCAAAATAGTGGCCCACCCCTGTAGTATTTTAATTTTGTAGTATATCAAAATGAAACTTGGGGTTTATAAACTGCCTACAAAAGTGCATGTTTTGGCACGTGCAATTTAATGGACACGATGAGTCACCATCGACCCATTTAAAAAAATTGTGTTTCTTCAGAAAATCTGATTTGTTCAATTTAATTAAATTATTATTACCTTCAATCATGAGATTTCGCAAATTATCTGGATCTTTTGGATTATTTTTACTTCTTTGATTCCGCAAAGTTCGCTTTGCAGATTCTTCTGTAGCTATACGTGCTTTTGTTGCATCCTCCAGTGTAGAGACAGCTTCCGCAAAAATTTGAATAGGATTGATTCCAATACTTTTGTCTTCATTTTTTCTACACATTTGATCACTTTAACTCGTTCTGCGTCTGCTGGATGGTTGTGATTGTTCGCGATTACAGGATTTGTCATATCGAGCGAGGTCTTCAGAATTGCGTAACACTTCAGAGAACCGCGTTTTGAACACCGCCACCGAATAAACTCGCGACATTCAACATCTACAGTATACTTGTAGCCATGTAGACATAATTTATTTTTACCCTTATTCGACGTAATAATTTCCATGGCGCACAGAAGACAAATATAACTGCGCTGAGAACGAATGTAAACTGAACAATGATTGAAATGTGCAGTGACTTTTATACATATTTTCTAATTCTATTCTACTCTGTTTTGCTGCGAAAGACTGTTAATCCCTTCTTATCATTATCATTATATTGTTTGTTGTTTAAACTTTCTAATGATGTCTATTTATTACTTACCTAACCAAAAACCCTTAACTCATAAGGTACTTATGTTAATGGAATAACATTCTTGATACAAAGGAATAGAAATTGTTAGTAATCATTTAAGTGCTATAGTTTTGTACTATGCTTTCGGTATTTTTTCCTTAGGTATTTTTTCCCTAGGTATTTTTTCCGTAGATATTTTTTCCTCTAGGTATTTTTTTCCGTTTATGCTACTGTACATGTTACCTAAATAAATGTTAGGTAGGTAAATTATACTAAGATACGCTGCTATTTTTTGACGAATTTTGATAAATCGGGAAAAGTTCTGGACATAGCGAAAGCTACTTTTTTTGTGTTTTTGGCTTAAAATCAGCGTCGAGATTGTCACAATTATTTAATCATCTACTAAATATTATACTCAATAGTAGGAGTATAAGGGTTTACATCATCATCAAGAAAAAAGTTAGAGGCGGTTGCAAAATTTTTCAGAAATAGAATTAATTGGTGGAAAAACTACTATTTAGTATAATAATTGTTTACTTGTACTAATGAACGTACTTACATCCCTTTAATCAGTGAGAGGGGGGCCAGGTACCTACTAATTAGTAGACGTAAACAATTGCTAGTGCCTCTTAAGCAATTATTGATCCCTATCAACTGTCCGTTTCACATACTTGATTTAATTTTGGAATTACAGAATATGACCATGGGTAACTAAATGCATGCATCCGCTTAGGTTTAAGTTGGGCAACGTTGCCAAATTAAAAATCTTTCAATTGCTAATAACTTAAAAACTCTTAGTCTAAGACCAAATTGGTACTAGAGTTTTGTGCTTGGTTTTGAACGTAGAAGCGCGTGATGTAAATATTATCCGCCATTTTTAATACACCCTGTATGTAACATATACATGGTGTTTCAAAAATGTACCTACTGTTCAAAGCTGAAATTATCCGATAAATAAGAAATTTAAAAAAATAAAAGTCAAAATTTGAAAAATGTATAAACCAAAATCGGCGCTAACGACTTTGTTTACATTTTTCTCATCGTTAGCGGCCCAGTGACCAAAACTCCGACTTGGGTTGTGGTCGACGCTTTGGACAAACGGCATAGGTGAGTTCGTGGACATTTTGCTGAATGGCCAAAACGCCGAATCGATGTACAGTCGTCACTTTGGGCCATATACAAATTTAGATTCGTATTCGGCTCCGACGCCATGTTCACGAACGATGTGTCGTTGTTTAGCGCCGTTCGGCGTTTTGGACATGGTCGGCCGAATGGGAGTCGGCGTTTTGGGCAGTCCCCATAAGTGTATGTGTTCAATGATAACCATTTAATTTTGAAAATATTCTGTTCTACTCCAACCTATATAAACCCGATACGACGCTGCCTATTTTTAGTTTCGTGCAGCGATTCCCGATACCAAGAAATAAATGGATATTTAAAAGACTTGCACCTGGCAATAGTAATCACGATATTTAAAGACCCTTGTATTATTTCTACAATTCGCCTAAAGCCCGTGTATATTTTTCCATATACTTCTAATTTTCACGGAGTTTAATATAAATGATTTATACTTTGCTACTTAACTGAATATCGTGATCTAGATACTTGTTTATGTGAATTCATCGGTAGTAGCTAGGACATTCCACCCACTCGTATGTTACTTCTCCATCATCGGCTCCCATCCCGCGTAAAAGACATCTATCTGCAATATATTCAACACGTTTCAGATATTTCCTATAGTCGTTAGGGTTAAA
Organism: Limonius californicus; assembly: GCA_014611495.1. Lineage (NCBI taxonomy): Eukaryota > Metazoa > Arthropoda > Insecta > Coleoptera > Elateridae > Limonius > Limonius californicus. Next base: position 21,867 of record JABXWE010030327.1, read on the forward strand.
TGGTTTCAGTACATATATTCAGTCATATACTTACTTAATCTTCTCCTCTATTTACCCTTTAGGGTGTTGAGGTTATGTTTCTACGCACTGTAGAAGTTGATCCATTGTTTTCCTCTTGACCTCTTTACTCTTGGTCTTGTCTCCCATATTTGTCGTGTTTGTCTTTCTTTGCCGTATCTAAACTCTTACCGCCAACTCTTGTTGTTTTCACATCTTCTCGTATGTTTCCCCCTTTAAAAGCTGTTCCTTTTATTACTATATTATTTTTCTTCTCATTCTTTTCAAACTTCTCCACTTTTCTTACTAGTATTTTTATATACATATTCTCTTGTAACGGTGCTGCCTTTTTGCTTATTGGGCCACTCGTTAAATTGCTTATATTGCTCGGGTAAGCTCGTGAGATGTCCAGGGATCAGTAATAACAGCTTGTAAATAACAATAGGTTTATTATTAAATGTTTAAAATAAATATAATATGTTTGTACACAAATAAAAATTAAATTCTGTATCGAGTAAGTACGCGAAAATTCTGGGTACGGCCCTGTGCTCCGCTCTGGTAGCTCCAACCGCCTCGGGGACGTTGTAGCTACTCGTCAAGAAGCGGACGCTGATTGGCTGCCGTCCGTGAACTTGCGCCGGGTTGTTCGTAGGTGGCAAGATGGCTGCCACTGCTGCTCTAATTAAAGTGACAGAAAAATACACGATTATAATTAATTGTGAATTCGCGGAGGTGCAAATTCTCTGGTAAATAATTCAGGTTGGTGATTGTGAATAAAGATTCTCACAGTGTAGGTCGACTTTACGAAAAGATACATGAATTTTATAACTAAAATTCCCAGTGATCGCTTCGCGTCGAGTTTCTCTGGGATCCTTCAACCTTGGCAGTTCTGCATAAACAATCGGTAGGTATTACTATTAATTTTACGTTAAATAACGATTTCAAACAGGAATTAATTTATACTAGCTTTCCTGGAATTGCAAAATTCAAACTACGCGTTTGTCACAGTGTATTTGATTCGAATTTTGTTCAACCTGGCTTCGCTTTCTAATAACACTTAATTGGACGGGACTCTGAATTTTACAGTGGGAAATTATCGGGCACAGTGTTAAGCAAATCTTATTTTGCCGGCCAAAAGTTTCTCTGGTCGTTACGTAAATAAAATACGGGACAAATATCTCATACAGTCTTGCACAAAGAGTTTCTCTGTGTCTGAAGGCTGTGTATCGTTCTGGGTGTCCGAAACTACTCCGGTTCGTCCAAGTATACAGGGTACTCAAAATTAAAATTTGACGGATCGTGACAATTTCGCCATACTCACGGCAAACTTTATACAGGGGGGTTCAACTGGTAAAAGAAAAGATTACCACGTTTCTACGGCACCAATTCGAACACTGATTCGAAACGTTATAATAATTTACTGGCAGAACTTTTTATCGCCGTGGAAGAGTTCAAACACTCCCCCGTCCAGCTACAAAAAGGTCTACAACACGGAAATCGGTCGGTCGGGTATAAACAATATTAAAATAGCCAAGCAGGTTGAACTATAAATAATTACCAACTTCACTGCAAAACAAATGTAAAACGAATCCAATGGCTCGATTAAACTTTCACGGCGGCTGCTTGCGGTTGAAGGCTGGCAGATAGCTCGGCGTCGAAAATCGGACTGGAAATATAAAAATTGTTAAACGGTTAATGCAACACCGGCAAACACTGGAAAAATTAATTCACTCGCAGGTAGGGTACGGATTTAATTAAACTGGACGGTATTCGCTTGGTTAATTTTACAGGATCGGAATATTTAACTGGGATCTTTTAAGAACAATTCTTAAAGGAAAAAGCACGACTGGTATTTCTGACTTTTGAATAAATTCAAGAGCCAGGAAATAAGAGTCAAAAAGTGATTTTAAATTGATCGCGCTTGGGTTTTATACTCCCTATCTCGGGACGGTCGGATAGGTTCGTCTTCCCACTTCCACGGGAAAGGAACGTTTGCTCCTGGCGAATTCTCGGATGACGACGGTGACAGATGTTTGTTGTTCAGCACTCTTATCTTCTGAACGCAAAATGTGGAGTTTTTGAGATTGCTAATTACTCAGCAATTTAATTCACCCTTCACATTTTTACCCCGTTACACTCTATATACTTCCATCATCTCCCATATCGCATGAAAGACATTTATGTGCAACATATTATGGTTGCTCCAAAACCGCAATTTGCTGATATTTTCTAAATTCCTTAGTGCTAAATGGTTTCCGTGAATAATCACGATTTATTTAATGAACAATGTAATTGATGACTTATACACGGCAATTGTAACTGTCATTTTGGGTGGGAGTGGAGCAAATTTTTACTGAAAAATTGTGAAAACCTACTACACCATAGAGGCTTACCCCGTCTTTCAAATACTTAGAACGCACTTTTTGTATTTTTCTACAGTTTTCACAGTAGTAGAACATGCAGAATCAAACACCAGAAATTTCGAAATTTACTGCATTAACGAGGACGATTCAGTGCCTTTGAATTGCTAAATAGGGAATGATTAATTTTGTGGCTTCAATCAAACGGACATGTTTCTTAATTTAATTTGTTTTTCTCCTTTTTCTGATTATAGGCCAATGGCCCGTTAATTATCTACAACGGAGTAGGTAATTTGTTTTTGCTTTTAGTAATATTTATTTCGTCACTTGGAGGTATATGGAAACCATCGATGATGGCGGACACACTTAACCACTTTATAATTGTATAATCTTGATTCCACTGGCATTAAAATACGTCAGAAAGGCTTAAAATCGATAAGTTAGAAAATTTTAAAATAACTTGTCAGATACGTATCCAAATACGTATGTAATTTCAGCCCGGTAAAAAGTTTCGGTATTTTTACAATACGTGCCAATGCAATTTGTGGCAGCCATGCTAATGTGAAAATTGCCATTACAATTGACTAAATATTAGTAGTTTACTGATGTAAGGTAGAACTTCCGAGTAAATATTTCTTAATTGACATTTATTTAAAACCAAAAAAATTGGAAATAACCTTGTGCTAATTTAGTTACATGTCTAATATTTACTAATTCACATATAAACATGTAAATATGTTACAGTAAAAGAGGACGAGATTCAAACATCAGAATTGCCTTCAGAAGCGTCCGATTTTAAATACGATAATGATTGGTCGATTAAACTAGAATCATTACATGAAGAATTAGATATAAAAACTGAAACCTGTTGTAACAATGAAGATAAAGTAATAATAGAGCATCCTTTGAATCAAAAAACTAATACTGGGGAAAAGTTATATAAATGCAATGTTTGTTACTATGGAAGTGCATATAAACTTAACTTGCCGCGGCATATGAGAACTCACACACAAGAGAAACCCTTCAAATGTAATATATGTAACTATGAATGTGCACAGAAGAGTAACTTGCAAATGCATATGAGCACTCATACAGGAGAGAAACCCTTCAAGTGTAATATATGTAACTATGACAGTGCAAAGAGGAGTCACTTGCAGAGACATATGAGCACTCACACAGAAAAGAAACCCTTCAAGTGTAATATATGTAACTTTGCAAGTGCACACAAGAATAGCTTGCAAAAGCATATGAGCACTCATACAGGAGAAAAACCCTTTAAGTGTAATATATGTAACTTTGCAAGTGCACACAAGCGTAGCTTGCGATTGCATATGAGTACTCATACAGGAGAGAAACCCTTCAAGTGTAATATATGTAACTATGACAGTGCAAAGAAGAGTCACTTGCAAAGACATATGAGCACTCATACAGGAGAGAAACCCTTTAAATGCCATATATGTAACTATGAAGGTGCACAGAAGAGTCACTTGCAAAGACATATGAGCACTCATACAGGAGAGAAACCCTTTAAATGCCATATATGTAACTATGCAAGTGCACACAAACCTACCTTGCAAAGACATATGAGCACTCACACAGGAGAGAAACCCTTCAAGTGTAATATCTGTGATCATGAAAGTGCACGCAAGAGTAACTTGCAAGACCATATGCGCACTCATGTAGGAGAGAAACCCTTCAAGTGTAATATATGTAACTATGAAAGCGCACAGAAGGTTCACTTGCGAAGACATATCAGTACTCATGCAGGAGAGAAAGAAACCGTGTGAATGCAAAACTTATTTGTCAACATCTTACACCGTAGTTTGAAGACTCAGGTCAAGTAAGAAAAATGAGCCAACTACCATACAACATTAAGGCTGCCAACTTTTTACGAACTAAATGCGGGGCATTTTTTTAGGATCAAAAAGAAATACCTACCTACCATTTTTATCTGCGTATCGTAACCGCCCCATGTCGCGCCATTTTAGTGGAAAATCTCACTTTGAATTATTTTTTTAACGAGACGAATTAATTTATGTTGGTGAAAAATTTGTACAATAATTAGACTTAGACTATTTTAGATCATACTGTATATATTTAAACTTTAACATATGTATTTTGAAAAAAAAAGTTAAATAAGTCACTATGCCCCAGTTCGCATCATACCTTGTTTCTTATTCAACATCCTCACTTTTCACATTGAAAATTATCATACAAGTCATAAAAGAAGGAAAAGACGAAAATATTAATGTTTTATCATAATAATATTAAATTATATGTCACTGTCTTTTAAAATCATATTTTTGCACACTGTGAATTTTCTTCAGTAGTTCAGAGTCAGAATTCAAAATTTCATAAATGTCCACACATTTTCCCATATTAAATTTTACTTGCAACATTGCATGAACAGTCTCAATTTTAAGCGCCGTCTTTTCAGACGTCCACATTGCATTAACAAGGGAGAATGCTCGCTCAATAGGTCCATTTGTTCCAGGTAGACAAAAAACATACTGAATGAGTAGTAAAAGGTTACTATATGGAATTGAATTATTATCAAAATGTTCAAAAATTTCTTGCCATCTTTTCACTGTGTCGTAGCTACCTTCTCTCCACTTTGACAACACTTCATTAGTTAAAAAAGATTGCACTTCATCAAACATTTCATCTTCATTAATTTGATTTTTGGCTTTAACTCTTTCCTTGTATAGCTATAAAGTAATTACAATATCGTCCCATGTAATAGGTTTATTTAAACGAATCCAAGTTATTTTTTGAACATTGTCATATTGGTGGCTATATTTATCGAAGTATTGAACACAGTTCTGAAAAAAATTTCTCACCTGTTCCATGAAGTAATTTCTGTTGATAAGACCCTCTTCTTCTAGTTTGGACAAGTGTTGCTTTATAATGATGGGTATAAAATGTTCTTGCAATCTACTTGCCAATTTTTCTTTTAATTCAAAAAATATATCCGACACTTCAGTAAAACTAATATTGTCACTTTCCATTTTTTTTGCTGTGTTGTGGAAAATAGATGCTTGATTATGAACAAATTTCAGACATAACTCAGAGCATTCATCGGAAAAAGAATTTTGTAATACAATTTGAAGTTTTTCTTGTGACAAAAAGTACGACTTCAGTGGATTGTACATCTGTAAAATTCGTTGTGACGCCTGCTGAAAATGTCCAATTAAGTAAGTAAATAATTGTTAATGATAGCCTCCCGGAACCTCAATCGAAGATGGGCGGTTCACTACTTTGCTCGAATAAATAAATATGAATTGACTTTGTTGTTAATTTCCTGGAAAAGAAAGGGCGCCAACGACTAATAATAAAATCCGCTACCATTAACGCAGATGTTGATAGGTTAGCCGTACCCACAGTGTATACTTACTTAATACTATACTACAGAGACGATGATAGGTAAAAATAAATAACAAACAATTGCAGCAACAATATTTAATATGAGGAAAAATAAATAAATAAGTAGTATGTAAATGTATCCCAAGTTTGCAACAATAATAAATATAATTACAAGCGTAACCTGTATCGGTACACAAGTACGCGATCACTCAATACAGCCCAAAATAACTGAACCAAGGAAGAGTAAAAATACTGCGTTTTCCAACCCAAACCAGCGCCCTCAAACCCGCGTCCTACACTCTAATCTCGAAAGGCCTCTCGGAGTACAGCGTAGTTCGAAGAGAATAAAAAAAAAACGCTGTGAAACCCGAACAAAACGCAATACTACCACTTCTGTTGGCGCACGCTGTATATACAGTGAAACTACCGTGATTATGTACGCGAATTTAACAATCTAAAGAATCATTGATTGTAAAATCGTTGTAACACTCTGTACAATGACAATGTAGTTCTTAATTATCCCAAAATATAAATAAGTTCAAACAAAACACAAGATTATTTACAATAATTCGAAATTATCAGACGTAAACATGAATGTGCACTTCCCTGTTTTAAATTGGTCTTGGGGAATTCCAGAAACAGCTACAAATTCGCACGTGCTCTCGGTTCGGCGGCCGGAATGACTTCGAATTCTCGTTTCTTGCAGACAGCAGATCTTATCCATAGAAGGCACCAATTCTTCTGATTAATTTTTACCGTTCCCAAGTTGTCTAATTTTTAATACAAGTACAAGTTAGGATAGCTATAAACTTAAAAGACAAAGAAACTTACCAATCGGAATCTACGATTGACACGACAAAAATCAAGAAAAGAACGAGACGTCGAATATAATGACAAAAACTGTCGTCAACGTAATCACACCATCAACAAATGATCACGTCACAAATGATGATCTTCCCAGAAAATGGAGATAACTCTAAGCGAAATGCTTTTACGGGAAATCACTATCGATACGTTCGTTTCCTCTCAGATGCAGAGAATCAATCGCCGGAAATCCTGTATTGTTAAATCAGTCATGCGTAGCATTTCAACGCGAAATATAAACTCTGAGACTGGTGTATAATGGGTTGCGACGACCTAGGCGAAAATACCGTTACATCGTTCCACCGCAGGCAATAAAGCGAGCCATCGCGTTTTGCTGTATCCCAAGATTTTTTTATACTGGATTTCGGCGTCTTCGCAAAAATCTTTTAGTTCTTCCACACGTACCGTGTATATATAAAAGCATGAATATACTTTAATGACAATATGAAAATATAGAAATAAATGGCACAACCTCCAATTCCTTATTGATATAATCGAGACTCCATGGTGCAATATCATTTTTTATCTACAACTATTAGATAATCTATGGATTACTAAGAGAATATTGACAAGTAATGATAGTTCTTACTCTTGTCAATTGAATAATATTGACAATTCGATGGAATAATATTATTCAATCGTCATGTCAAAAGTCACGTCAAAATTAAATCATTATGCATTATTTTGGCGCAAGTAGGTTGTGCGAGGCTGCTATAGCGATGACATTTGTAACTTTTAATAACTGTAGTAATATTACTATTAATTATAATTATCATGTTGACAAAAATTAATAATACATGTTATTAAATTTATATTGTGTTTTTTTCCTGATAGTTGTAGATAAAGTGTAGTATTCTATTCGCGAGTAATGGCTATTACTCATTCGGATGAATTACACCACTCGCTACGCTCGTGGTGCAAAAATCATCCTCATGAGTAATAGCTATCATTACTCGCTCATTATAGAATAATATACTATTATAATCGCTTCACATTTTGTTCTTCCACACGAAAATTTCTTCTCAAAAGCTTTTTGAATTAACTTTGAGGTACACTCCATGGAGTTAAAACTGATTATGACGTACCGTGTGAAAGGCCCACAATCCTTCTGATTTTACAAGATCTGCTTCCTTTTCACCAAATTTGTCATGACAAAAATAATTAGTCAAAGGTGTGGATGTAGAAGCAATATTTGCGCATGTTGTAACAACATGCGCAAAACGCTTCTTGAAAGATTTCCAGTTAAGTAAAACCAATTGACTGCAGTTTGTATTCTCTTTAATAAATGCATTGAACTTTTCTTGTGTTTTATTTACGAATTCAGCTCAACTACTTTAGATTTGAATTTACGACGGTCAATGGATTACAAAAATCAACAAGTCTAAGCAACGTTACATAATCGAACTTTAGGAAGCTGCAGAGCCATTATGTCAGTATCAAAGTGTCATCTTCCAACAACCCAGGTAAAATGTAAGTCGCAATGCAAGTGACGTAGTCCAGTTAAATTTTCATGAAAGAAGTGTGGTCGAAAAATATGGTGACCTACTATGCCACACCAAACATTTACAAGAAAAACTCTGAAAACGAGAACTACATATCCAAAGCGGATTCTCTTGGTGATGGGAATTATGTGCATTAACTTTTGAGAATTTTGCCCCATTGCTAAGCCGTACATAATTTAAAAAGAATCCAAAAGAAGTTGAAAGACATTACAAAATTGCAATTTGCTCTGATGATCATTCTGAAATCGTTCCTTCACCAAAGTAACAACCAGAAATCTACGCTAATACGCTGCTTTCGTGGTGCCCCGGAGAGTACCTAAACGTACTTTACTTTTACCAAGTCAGTATGATAGGGATGGTATACATATGTTTTCATAATTCTACTAATACCAACGTTTGTGCTGAGATTTCTTTGACTTATATGAATATAGTAATTCACAGCCTCTAACACTGCTAATTCATTTTCCATGCTTGTAATCTATTCCGCCTTACATATTCCAGCGTTAACAAATTTACTTTAGTTTCTTAAAAAGTTTAAGTTTTTCAGACGGTGGTGTTTTGGTTATATAGCGCCTGATGTATAAATTGCTGGCTGCAGTCGCATTTTTGCGGAATTCGCCAAACGTATGCAACGAAACTGCTTTCTCCTTGTTTCAATATATCTTACTGTCAGGAGCGTGCTAAGTGTGAACACACCTTTAGAGTATGCGCAAAAAGACTAGACAACGGAGTGCTCATCCAGGATGTTCTTCTCCTGCCTCTAGCTCATTTCCCTCAATTTTCCCTTCTATTACAAGCTGTAATAACATGTACTTATCATGGGGCATTATATGTCCGAAATATGTCAATTTGCGTCTTCTAACGGCGTTTTCGAGCTCATTTTGTTGAATCTACGCAATACTTCTTCGTTGCTTGCATGATTTGTCCAGGGGATTCGGAGCGTCTTTTTGTGTGACCACAATTCAAATGAATTGATTCTTTTGAGCATTTCTTTCTTAATAGTCCAGGCTTTTACTCCATAAAGAAGTGTAGACCATACGTAACATTTTAGCATCATTACTCTTAACGTTAAATTTAGTT
>JABXWE010030329.1:0-13546 GCA_014611495.1 Limonius californicus
TCTCTCTCTCTCTCTCTCCCTCTCGCTCTCTCTCTTTTTCCACCAACCGACCCCGCACCTTTCCCTCCTTACGGAGTTCACCATCGCTGCGACTATCCTGAGGTGGTGTTTCTCCGATCCCGTCTCTCTCTCTCCGCCTTACGGCTGCGCTTGACCTGACGTAAGTTTCCTTACGGAATTCACCATCGCTGCGTCTGTCCTGAGGTGGTGTTTTTCCAATCCCGTTTCTCTCTCTCCCCCTTACGGCTGCGCTTGACTTGACGTAAGTTTTCCTTACGGAGTTCACCATCGCTGCGACTGTCCTGAGGTGGTGTTTCTCCGATCCCGTTTCTCTCTCTCCCCCTTACGGCTGCGCTTGCCCTGACGTAAGGTTCCTTCCGGAGTGCACCGTCGCTGCGTCTGTCCTGAGGTGGTGTATTCCACCTTATTTTCTCATCTTGTTAAAGAGAGAGAACCGTTTGTAGTCCGTTCATACCGGGGGTTTGAACCACCAGTTGCCGAAATATACGAGCTCCTATCTCACATAGCAGCGTCCTCGTCTGGCAGCTACTGTGCAACTTCCGTACTGTTGTCATAGTAGCTACCGTATTTTGCTACCGTATTGCTACCATATTTTTGCTACCGTATTGCTACCATATTTTTGCTACCGTATTGCTACCATATTTTGCTACCGTATTGCTACCGTATTTTTGCTACTGTATTGCTACCATATTTGCTACTGTATTGCTACCGTATTTGCTACCGTATTTTTGCTACCGTTTGCTACCGAATTGCTACTGTATCTGATACCATTTGTTTGTTATTGTTGTTGTGAATGTATGCCTAACTGCCAAATATATGTATTAAACCTTCCTGTTTTGATCATTTACCAACCGAGCAGACTTAGGTGCTTAAGACCGCTTCTCGAGAGTGCAGGTAAATAAAACAGACCCCTGGACACCGACGTCTTCAACTGCAGTTACCCAGGTCTTCGTTATCCATCCCAGGATTACGAAGCTGTTCCGGAAGAGTAAACTTCTTAACAAATCTGGCGCCCGAGGCAATCTCCGCAATTGCACGTAATAAGCAGACGTGCAATTGATTCCGTTAAGCCGAGTAAAAGTAAAGAGCGTCACAGGAGTTTTAAAAATGGTATTTTTCACATAGGGCCGTAGAAAAATGTCCAAAACAGTAATATCACAAGAGCGAGGGGGCCAGGGTGTTGCAGTATTCCTACTAATCATTCGGTCATCAAAATATTCGCGTAGAAAATTAATTGTATCTGCAGGTGCATGAGCTGTTGCGCCATCCTGTTGCAGAAAACCATCCCGTAGCTCATCATCGTGAAGTTCATTTAAGAAAGGTTGCAATAATTCGTTCCTGTACCTTGCTGCAGTTAGCGTGCCTTCGGAAAATATTGGCCCAACTAACCTACGAAGCCTCATTCCAACCCAGCCTCCTATTTTCTGTGGATGAAGGGAAGCTTAATTGTAACGTGTGGATTCTCGCTACTCCAAATCAGCATATTCTGTGAATTAACATACCCATTAAGGTAAAACCAGGCTTCGTCCGTAAAAAAGGGTTAACTTTAACTGCTCAACATTGAGATTATCCAAAAACCAACGACAAAACTGAATTCTTTTGGATAATCCTGTTCTAACAGCTCCTGAACGGAAATAAATCGGTAAGGATGCAGATGCAAAGCTTGTCTCTGTATTCTGTGGCATGTACCGTAACTTAAATCATCAACTTGCTGGCATAAATGTCTAATTGGTGTTTTTGGAGCCTCGTCAATTCGTTGTCTTACAGTTTCAATTAAAGCAGGTACTATCTTCTTTGGCCTACCAGACCCTTCTTTCCTTCCAACACTTCCAGTTTCTCGAAAATTGCTGACTAAATTCTTAACCAAAGCATAAGATTTTCGGTATGTAATAATTTCATTAGGATACCTCTCTCGGAATTCCACAAAACAAGGAGGAATCGAATAGATCCATTCTCCGTCAACTTGAAAGCCGTTGCGAAAGTAAGATTCAATAATGAATGCTCTTTGAAATGTATTAAAAATCATTTTAACAATCTGTCAGATTCGTATAAAAAAAAGATAACTAAATTATCTGACATCATAAACATTCCTTTAGTCTAGTAAAGACGTGACTTTTCATTCCACAGCCCGCTGAGGATCAGCTTTTTTTGGATCTCTTGATATTAAGTGAGCATACTTCTGTAGGAGCGACATTGCAAAAGAATGTGATCTAATTTAGGAAGCAATGAACAATATTCTGAAACTGGAAAGGGAAACTGGGTCAGTTTTAATGCAGAGGAAAGGAAAATGTGGATGAGAGAGAAAGACAACTGCAAGAGATGAACCTTTTATTGGAAACAGCAAAATGGATCCTGGGAAAACAACGTTTGATTTGCAACAATGCTGGAATCACAATTGATCATTATGTAGAAAGTATAACGGAACTACTAACTGCTGCCAGAATGAAAAAGAAGCTTCTTTGGGCCAAGAAATATGTCAATTGAACTGCAGATGATTGGATGATGGTGTTTCTCTCAGATGAGACACACTTTTTACTGCAAGGGCAGCGATCAGGATACACCAGGAAATCCAATAACGAAAACTTACAGCAGCTTATATTGGCTAGACATTCAAATATCCCCTAAAGATGTTCTTAGGTTGCTGTTCCTACATGGGACTGTAGTGGAATAGTGTAAAGCACAAGCGGTTACCGGAATGTCAATTAGTCAACAATATGGAAAAAGTTGAACCCAACCGCAAGCACTTTTCCACCAAGATTCATAAATCAAAGATATGATGAAATATTTTTGGAAATGCAAATATTACTATCCTCTATTGGTGTGGAAATTCACGAGATATTAACCAACAGAAATGTTCTGAGCTATTTGCAAGCATAGCGTTTGAGAAAGGACTGTACAACAACTGGGATGAGAAAATTAGTTGATTCCATGCCAAAACGAATAAAACAATTAATTGAAGCCAAAGCAGATGATATTTCTTAGTGAAGTAATGAGTCATGTTTATGTATTTAATCTTTGTAAACTGTTATGGTCAATCAAGATATTTTTCAAATATTGTACCACGGTTCACATTCAATCGCACAATACTAAACATCTGATTACTATTGGACCGATTTTAATGAAATTTGGCCAGCTGAGGTACAACGAAAAATGAGCAACGATTTTTCTGTATTATTTATTTACAAAAGGCATTTTTACTATTAATTAATTAGTACATTGGCAACTATTCGTCAACTTCGACCTTTTAGATTTTTTACTTTTCCACGTGGCCTTTACGTTCCTCTTTTGCCTTTTGTTGTTATTTTACTCAACATGTAATTTTGTTTTAGTTGGCGAAGTCGCGTTTCATTGCAATTTGTCACGTACCAATAACGATCCAGAAAAAAGCTAGCGTTTGTTCAAAAGCAGCGTTGACTAAATGATCGTTTTATTATTTAAACCGAATCAGCCTGCGACGGACCAAGTACTCCTAAGAATACGTCATTCTAGCTATTGATTTGACCTTCAAAAATAAACTGTGCCAGACGTAGGAGACTTATCTCGATCGGTACAAAAAGAATCGCATGCTTTAAGCCATAATGTCCCGTCTACCCTTTAAATTCCGAAGGGAGCTTTGAAGATATCGAAAATTAATCAAACGTACACGACATGATAGCGGTATGAACAAGTGCTGGCCGTAGTTTCTGGCAGAGGGAGGCGGGCGACGAAAGGAGGACAGAAAGTTGCCGGGGAACTTGGCATGCAGGACCTATTCCTTTCATTATGCAAGATAACGAAAAGGACAACGACAAAAGCCGTAATGAAAAATGAAAGATGTAGTAGCTTTGCTCTATTACAAGTTATGTATTGATCAGACCATTATGCTAATACCACTGTATTGTAGTGACACGGGGTGTGCCCAGAATACACATATTGGGAAAGGGGTTGTTCGAGTGTGTGCGACCATCTCTCCGCATTGTGATTCCTCCCACCCGCACCAATTTTATGAAAATAAGAAAAGGAAATGTAGATTTAGCAGAGAATATTACACGGAGCTTCGTGTTCTCGCATTCTAAACAACACACCACGCACTAACGTCTAACTCCTCTTGCGTTTCCCATTTTGTGTTTATTTTTTACCAACTCTCAATGCGTGGTTTTCCTTGTATATTCGGTACTCAAAAATCGCTCTAAAAGTCATAAAGTCTTTTCCATACCGAATGCCTGTTACACTAAAATACGTGTAGGTATTTTATTATTCGAATTCCTTTCGAGAAATTTTCGTTATATTCGAAAAGTCTGCTAACTCAAAATATTACCAGAAATAGATATTTCATTACCGGTCCGGAATATCTAAATCAGATGTTTCCGGTTTGTATAACAAATAAAAAAATTCCTGTCATATTTATAAACATTACATTAGATTCGTCTGTTTTAGGCCTTTTCCAATCCCCGAAAATATTTTTGGTGGAAAGAGATTTTCGTCAAATGAACAAGCAGTTGACGAAAGGTCCGTAGGCTTGAGATATTCTACTGTCATTATGATCTAATGACTTAAGATCGTCGTTGCTGTAAATTCATTGCCAAAAAAGTGAGTAAAAAGAATTTTAAAACAATCTAAAACCTTTTTGCTGTTCTGTTATCAGAATATTTCAACTGGCCCTCGTAGATACAAGCCTAATAAATATATCAACTGATAAATTACTTCCAGAATTATTGCAGAACAAACATATAAACATAATGTATGAGAATCATTTACTAGTGCCCTCATCTCTCATGTCGGTCTGAAAACTATCAAGTCATTCCGTCAAGTAGTTGTGGGTGAACAGTTTTTGAATAGAGATTTGTATTATGTTGAAAAATGGAAGAACGGGCCGTAGTTTAAGATTTTAGTAAAAAGACCTTTTGGCAATGGAGATTCGTACCGATATGAAGGCAACTTTAGGGGATTCCACTTCTTCATTTTACTCTATGCACACGTTGCCTATGTCATTGGATAGTACGGAAGGCGACCTTGTAATTGACGTAAAAAAGTTTAGTAGCATCAGAAATCATTGAAAAATCCCATGATGCTAGATATGTATTCAGAATAACTGCATCAATAGAAACTATGGTTATTTTCAACAGGACGGTGCGATCCGAAACGTTGTAGTCAATAAAGGGAATCTTTGATAACAGATTTCCTAGCAGAAACATAAAATTCCTGGGCAGCAACATCGTGTGATTTGGCCCATTGCGATTTCTGTTTGTGACCTTATACCAAAAATGTAATATTGCAACGTCTATTAAAAATTTAGATTAAATAAGGGTAAAGTAAACGAAATAAACATCACGCCCCAACATTTGGAGCACGCATTGAATGGTGTCCAGGGAATCGTTCGGAAAGTATTTTGAAGATGATGGACATTTTGATCATTATTTATAATGAAAATAATATACTTTTTAGTGATTGTAAATACAACTTTCTGTTCTTCTATTCTAATGCAAATAACCTATTAATTTGCTGTGTAATAGTGTTTATTTTATAATTGTGATGTAACACACGTTTATCAAGTCTTGGCCAACTCCAAAGGGATGAACAACCTTTATTTTTTGTATAAAATGTAGAAGGTACCATACAATATTTTCACATTATTAATTGGTTGGAAGTCGCATAGTTTTTTTTATGAAGTATTTCATGTGTATGTATATAAATGATATAAGGCTTTTTTTATAATTAAATAAATACCATAACACGTTAAAGTGGAGCTGGGCTAGGAATGCAGTAAGGGAGAAAACAGGAAACATGGAAGAATATCGTAGCAGGAGAAGACCTCTCATGAGATGGTCCGAGGATTTGAAGCTGGTTTAAATTGATTCGATCGAGAACGATGGCAAAGCATCTAGGAGGCCTATATCCGAAATTTGATAGAGAATGTCTGAAGAGAAAAAGAAGGGCATAATATCGGAGATCGCATCATTCGAAGGCAATGTTTCAGCTATATAAAATTAACAATTTCATGGTGGTATCGTACGAGTAAGACTACACGGTCTAAAATGCTGGTATGAAAGAAGCTTTACTGCCTGTATGACCTTGTTGTTTAGTGGTCGTCTTTGATGGGAAATTAAATTTTGATACTAATATTCATAATACGATTTGAACAGCAAATAAAAAATTGGAAATTCTGGTGACGAGCACAACAAAAAAAGCTGTTACCTATTGATGTTATCATTTTTTAATGAGCCGCTTGGAAATTGTATGAGCCTCAGTATAATATTTACATTGATCGATTAGCGGCGGTGCACCCAAGATATGTAAACATGTTATCGTTCAATTTCCTACCTACTATGATTAAGAGAAGAAAATATATACATAGTATTACGTATGTCTACAAAATTATTGCAATCTGAATGTGCTTGTTATAAATTCTTTAATAAGATTTATATTTTGTATTTTTAATAATAATATTTCCTGAATGCTCCTTGCTTTGAATAACTACCTAGAACATACAAGCATTATTTCAATTTATTTCATTGATTGTGTACTCTCCTTCGCTTTGGCAAAATCTTAAGTAATTGTATTCATTTATACAACTTATTTAAATTTATTTCTTTATATTTAATCGCACGTCGTAGGTAGATTGATGAAGCTAGTTATAATTTGAGTGGAAAAAATAATTAGAGCCGTAAGTGATAGCCACTTGAAGCTAAAGCCGTTATGGTTAACTAATAGTAGTTTGTTTGACGTTGCTTTTTACTGACGGTGAAATTGAATGGAAATATGTAAGAAGACATGCATTATTCTTCGCAACAATATTATGAACATTTATAAATTAAGCTGATATATGTGGACAAATCTGTCTTAAATGGAATTCAGCTAAATAATATCTTCTTTACAGCATTTCAAAAAGGTTTTATCGTATATGTTTAATTCTCGTTTGAGGATAATATTTGTTATAACGGCTTAGAGGGTAAAATATAACCTATAAGTGCGTTACATCAGTGGTATCGGCAGAAAAGTTACAAGAGTGTCTTATTTGGTGCGAGCACAATATCCCTTTTTTATAAAATACGTTTACTAACTGCGCAAGTAATTAATGTCAAAAAGATTAATCCATTACAACCAGTAAGGCAAACCTTGGTAACTTCGTGAGAATTTCAGGTTTTTTTGAATTTTTATAGGCGAGTATATGATACATACATTTTGAACTGCACACATTGATAGACCCTTTTCCAATGTACAATTTTCTACTGCAAAAATAACAGTGAAATTAACATTATGATATTTAATTAACAACATTGACTCAACATATGAAACATAGTTTATTCCGTGATAGCATTGATTAATGCGCGGTAGTACCTTGGTAAAACTGTGATACCTATTTTTTACAACTTAAATATAAAAATCGCTACAAAACACAGCAAAATTTAATCAAAGAATTTGTTGAACAAATCAGGAACAAATTCACTTAAGCCTAGTTACAAGTTTTCACCAATCAAATGTCATTTTCTGAACCAGTCTGACAGCCGTCACACATAAATACATCTTCAGCTTCATCGTATCCATTTTGGCAATTTGCATGATACCAAACCAAGCAGAAGTGCTGGGGACGGAAATTGTACTTCCAGTTTTCTGTGGTCTTCCAACCTTCCGAGGTGGTTCATCTTTCTCAGGAAGGTTCAAGCATTTTGTTCTAGAATATCGTTTCTTCTTCATTCTTGAAGCCTCTTGAGTGTTAAGTTGGATTATTGGAATCGTCAATATTCCATCAATTATTTTATTATATTATCAGATTCCAGCGTCAAGGCTCTAGGGTGCGGGTTCGGCCTTTCAGTTAATCTTGAAGTTGAAATAGCTTCCTGGGGAACTGCGTCGCGATTACGTGGGTATATCCCCGTCTTCCTAAAGCTCGCAATTATTGTTTCAGATTTGAATGCGCTTTAATACGCCGGCTTCATTAGGGTATACAAATTTGTCCGATTTGGTTTTCGGTCAGGTGTGTGTGCCATATAGGCATTCAAGCTGTTCGACCAAACCTGTTTAAATGGACGATACACGCCGACATCTAACGGCTCCAAAATGTGTGTAGTATGGGGAATGCAAATAGATAAATATCGTTCTGCTTTGCCAACTCTATAACCTCTTCCGTAATGTGTGATACATGGGAGTCCATCACAATGATGACCGGACGAGTTGCTGAAATGGATGTTATAAAATACCGAAAACATTCCACAATGATATCTCCATTTATTCATGCCTTGGGAGATACTTTTACGAGCGTGTCAGGAACGATGTCCTAATTGAGGTCATTACTCATACTAATTCCTTTGAAAATATTGACAGGAGGAATCCAGTGACCACTAGCGTTGATACAGCCCATCATAGTATGATTTTCACCACGATCGGCATAAGCCCTTTTATACACATATTTTTTCTCGACAGAGGTTACAATTCTTGATGGTCGTACTACATATGACAAGCTCGTCTCGTCCAATTCCAAATTTAATCAGGGCGATCTGCGTTTCCTAATCTGGTAACTAATTTCTCCAAGCTATCGTAGAAGTCATTTAATATAGCATGGTTGCCCATTGATGACCTATACGCTGCATATCATCAGGAACCCGTAGCGTTAACCCATATCTGGTTTTGAAGTCTCTACATCACCACCCACCTGCTACCTGTTGCTAGGATATATTTGACAATCCCTTGTTCTAATTCTGGCGTGAGTGCAAAACCTTTTCCTAGTTTTGGCAAACACTGCTCAATATTTTCGTAGTCTGAGGACCGTTTTATAAAATCTTTCAGTGTTGACCAAGGAATATTGCAGTGCTCTGCTGCTTTGTAAATTGACATATTATTATCGGCTGCACGGGATTAATCAAATACAAAGCAGGTGAGGTAGCCATAGGTGAAAATACCTCTAGCGTCTTTCGAAATAATCTCCCTCGACTTCTACGCACCGTTGACATCGACGAGACAAGTAGCGGAAAGCCTGCTTAAGCTTGTCGCGAGGAAGTGCGTTTAGTTCGGCGGTAACATTCCGTTGAATGTCTTCCACGTCGTCAAAGCGCCTTCCCTTGCGGGTGAATTTCACCTGAGGAAACAGCATGAAGTCCGCTGGAGACAGATCCGGCGAATAGGACTGGGACATTTCCTGTCGCCAAAAACGTCTTCACAATCAAGGCAGAATGCACAGGGGCATTGTCGTGTAAAAGGTGCCACTTGCCGGAGGCTGCCAAATACGGTCGCACACGTTGAATGCGTTTTAGTAAACGCGTCATGACACCCTTGTACTACAGACAGGCTAGTGACGGTGACACCCGGTGGCACAAATTCTTTGGAGACGGAATTTCTTTGGCCTGGGAGACGTCTTCGATCGCCATTCCATGCTTTCTCTCTTGCTTTCCGGATCGTACTGGAAGCACCACGACTCGTCACCAGTGACAATTGAATCCAGACAATTTGGGTCACTGTTGGCTGTTGCAATGATGTCGCGGAAGGTGTCCACTCGATGCGCTTTTTGCTCAGCGGTCAAATTGTGCGGGACAAATTTGGCACAGACCTTCCTTTTCTTCAAATCCTTCTCCAAAATGGTTGTAATGGTTTCACGGCTAATACTCAGCTCCTGCTCCATCATTCTCAGTGTCAGTCGTCGATCAGCCGCCACAAGTTGTCGGAGTTTTTCGATCGTTACGGGGTTTCTCGTTGTGATCGGACGACCCGGCTTCTGATCATCGTAAAAGTCCTGCCGACCTTCACGAAATCTGGCAGGCCACTCGAAAACGCGAGTATGGGACATGGCCTCATCGCCGTACAGAGTTTTCATCATCTCGAATGTCTCCGTGGCCGTTTTCCCGAATTTGAAACAAAACTTAACGTTCGTTCTCTGCTCCATGTTTGATTTGTGTCACATGTGACAGCTGCACTAATTTGTTCATTCGCATGCACAGCCTACCACGCAACTTCTGACATGATACCGTTTTAGCTATGTGTAGACGAAAGTTCCAGCTACAATTTGGATATGATTTGGAAACAGTCAGTTTCTTATAGCGTCCGCAGTAGTGCCAATCCCGTTTCATATTTGTCCGACCTTGTATATGCTACATCAACTATTATCATTATTCATTTAGAGATTATTAACGAAGTTCGCCATTAGTCGTTAAAAAAAATTTAAACAAACTTCATGTCGGACATGGCTGCTTAAAATGTAAAACTTCAACTCTACACCTAAGGTAATTCCCGTTGTAAATCTCCCATAACGAGGGTACAAAGAAGTTTAAAAATTAAACCGAAGTATGATCTAACATGACACCAAATCTTATTGACCTACCTTTTAGTTTAATTATAAATTCACCTGGATAAGTAACACACTATCGTAACACCAAATAAACGTAATCACAATTGGTGCTTTGTTTAGTTACCGTTTGCAGATGATTTCCTAGCACATGTCTAATACCCGTAGAAAACAGACACCATGTGCCATCTATTTCCAAGACGTTGAAACTATTTCGACGATTAGTTATTTTGTGGGAAAATAATGAATATCACAAACTAACCTATGCCACGAAATTACCAAAGTTTACCCTATACATAGTGTATGTACGTATGTATTTTTATTACATCTACTAGCAAAGCTCAAACGCATATACTTTTTCTATACGTCCGACAGTCAATGTGTAACCATTCACAATAAATAAATCTTGACACAAGGTACGACGAGTTTATGTTTTGCTTCTACTTGAGCTAACGCCACACTCGCATAATATGTAACTGGTCTTCAGTAGCGGCAAATACAGAAGTCTATTAGAGCTATGTAATTTAGGTGTTAAATAGCTTCAGCCATACGTAGTTACAGCTTTTTGCACATGTTTAGAATCACCCTGTATATGACGGTTCATCTAAGTTGTAGGCCACAGTTAAGAAAATCTTGCCTTGTTTTTTCATTATTTCATATTATGCCCCCCCCCCCATGGAACCGCTTTCGCATTACTTCAGGGAGGTGCGGGCGTCCCTTACATCTATTCATTCATGCAACATGCACCCTAAACTTAACTAAGCGAAATGCGGTCGCCCCAGCCGGAGTTTGACCACGCGGCGGATTGAACCGCATTTCATTCTGACTTCGATTGCTCCATCGAGGTCCTTTAAGAAAACAATCTAACCTAAGTTACATATTCTACGGCAACCAATAGGTAATTATAATGTCGTTTATGTCTACTCATAAGTAATGTTTATACCATTACCATCGTGTTGATTACAATGCAATATGTAATATGGGATTAATGATGTGTCATTTCAGGTTAAATAGGTTTTTTTAACTTACCATTTACTGTTGTCAAATCATTTGCTTGTAACTGCAAAGACAAACATTACATGTATTAATAATTGGCTAATGTAAAAGATTATACAAATTATATTTAAAAGTAAATAATTGCTAAGTAGAAAAGAAATTACAGTTCAAATAACTCAAGACCAGCTTGGAAAGAACGAGTTCTCGGATATAACGATAGTTCACCAAATAAATATTATTGTTTACTGTAATGTATTTCTCCCTTACAACGTCTCGCAAACAACGAGCAAAATTGATATATTTTTTCATTTCTGATTCTGGATCAAAAATGGGGCGATAAAGTCTTATGCCAATTTGCTGTTAACCTTATAGATGAGAAGTTATTGGCAGTCTTAAGTTGGATTCCGAGTTCCTTATCGTGCGATATTTTTATGAAATCATGATTTTTAACAGTAGTTTAATCAACAAAAGGAATCACCAATCTGTAATTTTAGTCATTATACCCTTGGTTTACCCAGAACTTCCATCCGAAGTTTAAAGCTTCTGCAATGCTTGAGTTTTCCAAAATTGTTGCAACAACTTGCAATACAAATTTCACATTAAAACAAACGTAGGCTTTGACGTAGTTGTTTTATTTTAAGTAATTTGACTTTTAATGACATTTCTGTGATAATTTGCGGATCAAAACGCCGTGTTTAATTCTCTTTGCATTCATTATCTTAGTGTTAAATTCAGTTTAGTTTGATTATAGTTTGTGTTTGATTTTCCAATTTAGCGTCGTGGTGTACAGTTTTGTGGAGTATGCAGACATATATTTGAGTTTACGGGAATGTCGTAGCAAATTTAATGCTGCTGCTAATTTGTATGCCGAACGGTATCCAAACAGAAGGCATACAAATAGTAATGTTATTCGACGATTGGATCAACGAATGCGAGAAACTGGAAGAACTGCACCCACTCCAGTAGCTGACAGAGGCCGTCTTCAAAGAGTATTGTTACCACTGGTTGAAGAAAATATCTTAAATGTAGTCGAAAATAAACCAGAACAAAGTTCCCGATCCATTGCCAGAATGTTTGATGTTAGCCAAAGAACAGTTCATCGCTTATTACAGGAAAATGGCTAGCACCCGTATCATTATCAACGAGTACAGGGATCATTACCAGAAGACTATTAGCAAAGAGTCAGATTCTGCAGATGGTTACTTCGTGAGCAAGAAGGGGATCCTGGTTTTACTGCACATATCTTGTGGACTGAGGAAGCTACGTTCACCAGAAATGGAACACTTAATATCCATAACATGCACCAATGGACCTATGAAAACCCCCATGCACGGTACTAAACAAATCATAAAGTTTGGTTTAGCGTTAATGTGTGGGGTGGTAATATTGGTAATAGGCTTATAGGACCACACATTTTGCCTGAGCACCTAAACGCGAATAATATTGTTGAAGTCTTAGACACCGATTTTAGGGATCTATTAGACGATGTACCATTAGATTTAAGAAGAAATATGTTTTTTCAAATGGGCAGATCTAAGCTGCCTTGATTTGTTCCTGTGGGGAACATTAAAAGCATTTGTGTATACAGTGGAGATTGATACTCGAGAGCAACTTCAGCAACTAATAAATGAAGCAGTTATGCTGCTATGACTCGACGAAACAATATGCTTCAAAATCTACAAGGGAGCATAATACGTAGATGTATGAAATTCACAGAAGATGGGGTAGCCACTTTCAGCAACTGCTGTAATTCGCAAAAAAAAAACTTAAAACGTAGTCGATATTTACTACTATTTACTAGTTATGTACCTACTTTTAATTAAAAAATGCAAGTAGCACATTAAAATTAGAATATTACCATGAAGGAGGTCTAGTATACCTGTATACAATCTCCTTAGGTTCCGTATTAAATAAAGTGCGTTGCTATGTGAATCGCAGGCGACTTAACACAGCTCAGTACGACTGACCACACAGTGTTGCTAAGTTTATTATTATTATTATTATGAAGCTTTCACAAGCCTTAGAGGTCCATCTAAGTTTCCAAAACTTTAATTATGAATTCTTCAATAACTAAACGTTTTCGAGCAAAACGCTTGTGGAATTTTTTGCTCAGTTTTTGATGCAGAATCGCGTGATGTAAATATTTTCCGCTATTTAAGATTCATCATGTATGCATATTACTTTTTTCTATTTCGGTTTTATAAAGCCGTTCTAAGCGCACTGTTTTAGCTTAAAAACAGTACGTTAAGGAGGCCTATAATCGTACTGTTTTTAGTT